>CAUYSK010039782.1:0-31700 GCA_963575035.1 Avahi laniger | reverse complement strand
CTTTCGCCTCTCACAAAAATCAACTCATGCTGGATAAGAGATTTAAACCCAAACAGTGAAACTATTAGAATTCTAGAGGAAAATGTTGGAAATACTCTTCTAGACATTGGCCTAGGCAAAGAATTTATGAAGAAGACCCCAAAGGCAATCACAGCAACAACCAAAATAAATAAATGGGACCTAATCAAATTAAAAAACTTCTGCACAGCCAAAGAGAATGTCACAAGAGCAAAGAGACAACCTACAGAATGGGAGAAAATTTTTGCATGCTACAAATCCGATAAAGGGCTGATAACTAGAATCTACTTAGAACTCAGGAAAATCAACAAGAAAAAATCAAATGACCCTGTCAAAAAGTGGGCAAAGGACATGAACAGAAACTTTTCAGAAGAAGACAAAATAATGGCCAAAAACATATGAAAAAATGCTCAACATCTCTAATCATCAGGGAAATGCAAATCAAAACCGCAATGAGATATCACTTATCTCCAGTGAGACTGGCCTTTATCAAAAAGTCCCAAAACAATAAATGTTGGCACGGAGGCGGAGAGATAGGAATACTCATGCATTGTTGGTGGGATTGCAAACTATTGCAACCTCTGTGGAAAGCAATATGTAGATACCTTAAAGAGATACAAGTAGAATTACCATTTGATCCAGCAATCCCATCACCGGGCATCTACCCAAAAGAACAAAACAACACTCTATGAAAAAGATGCCTGCATCCGAATGTTTATAGCAGCACAATTTACAATTGCAAAGATGTGGAAACAACTCAAGTGTCCATCAATACATGAATAGATTAATAAAATGTGGTATGTCTATACCATGGAATACTATTTGGCTTTAAGAAACAATGGTGATATAGCACCTCTTGTATTCTCCTGGAAAGAGCTGGAACACATTCTACTAAGCGAAGTATCCCAAGAATGAAAAAACAAGCACCACATGTACTCACAATTGAATTGGTATTAACTGATCAACACATAAGTGCATATATAAGGATAACATCTATTGGATGATCGGCAGGGGGGAGGGGGGAGGAGGGATGGACACGCTTGAAGTTTGGACTTGCGAGGGGAGGGGGGGCAAGGGCAACATATGTAACCTAAACATCTGTACCCCCATAATATGCTGAAATAAAAAAAAATGAAGAAAAAATTTTCTTAAATGTATGTATAAATGTAAACATTTATTTCAATGTTTAATATTAGAAGTGTTTTGGTTTTTATTTAGAAGTTCGCTGATGTTTTTGTGACCAGAAATGTGCTATAGAAACTTAACTCTCATTTGTATCAGTTAGCCTATGGCAAAATTGGTTTTTTTATACATTGTTTTGCTTAAAGTTGCAGTTCCAAGAACCTAAGTGAGGACTTAACTGTGTTGTACCATAGTTTGTTTACCCTCTCCCCAGTTGAAAGGTATTGGGCTCTTTCCAGATTTTATTATTTGTTGAATTTCCATTTTGGTGTTTATTTGTTTAAAGGACTGTCAGCATGTGGGACTCTAGAAAGAAGGTGTGTTCAAAATCCCTATAATTTGACATGTTTATATGGTCTGTGTTGGAACTAGTAAATATATTAGAGTCAAGGCAAAGTGTAAGTCTAACTTCCTATAATCAAAGCCAGAGGTAAAATGCAAAGCATAAACATAGATTCTGAGTGGCTTTGGGTGGACCAGAGCCTGGGTCTGGATTCTCATCCTGGTTCTGCTATGGAATCTTAGTGGGTGTTTGGCCTTTTTCTGGCTAACTTGTATCTTGGGAATATCCTGCCCTCACACTGGGGGAAATATACTTATTATAGGACCTGTTCCATTTTCCCAGCTTTCTTTGCAGCTACAGCTGTCACAAGACCTTGGCTCCACCAATCAAATACAGTGCAGGAGACGTCTGTTTGTATGAGAGGAAGGGGAATCTGTTTTCTGGGGAGGGTGGTGGTGAAAGTGTCTGGCTTAGGGGGATGGTAAGAGGAGGAAGTCTGGCACCACAGCTCAGTATTGCCAATCTGATCTATGATCTCTGTGGTCAGTAGCAACATTAGCTGAAGAGGGATCATTTGTTGCGGCTAAGAGCACTACTATTTCAGCAGAAAGGACTACTAAATGAGCCTTCTATTATTGTTTTCTCATCTGCAAAATAGATCAAAATTCCTCACTTTTTTATGTGTCACTCTTGAAGGTGTTTTTTCATGTCTTAGACACAGTATTCTCCTTTTTGGGGATCCACCAAAGAAATTGTACTCATGTCTCATGAATTGCTGGGCTTCCCCTATAGATGCATTTTATCTTGCAGATATCATGAATTGTGCAATCAGTTTGATGGTGTTCCCCTTATTTTATTGACTGCTAGAGAGATCGGAGCCAAATTTGAGGCCCAACTTCAGAAGTCTCACAGATCTTAAGACACGTATTTTGTCTTACAAATGTACTTATACTTTCATCTAATTTTTCTACATTTTTAATCTTTATTCCTGGTTCCCTCACTTTAAAAAGTTTAAATGATAAAAAAAAATGGAATATTATCTCATCACCCAGGTAACTCCACGATATATGTCATTGGTTAGAAAATTAAAACTGTAAAGAAAGGTATAAAACAAAAATAAAAATTTCCCACCTCTTCTAAAGTCCATTTTCCCAAAGATAGACACATTTCCTTCAAGGAAAACCATGCATCTGTAAGCATTTATTTAAAATTAAAGTAAATTAGAGTTGAAAGGATGGAGAATTAAAAAAAATGTTTTAAAGACATCCTCACCTCAACAAATTATAATGATGTTCTAAATCATAATATTTGCTATTCAGTATAATTTCTATAATAGAGTAAAAGTTCCCAAAAGCTTATAGTAGTCTGAAAAACAGAATTGTTTGGTATTTGATGATTTGCAAATATACTGCAAAATTCTGTTGAATAATTACTGAGGCTGTCTCTGCTAAGTGCACAGGTGGACTTGCTAACGTTGAGGATACAGTCAACCCTTGAACAAAGCAGGGGTTAGGGGTGCCAACCTCCATGTAGTCAAAAATCCATGTATCAATTTTGGCTCCACCAAAACTTAACTACTAATAGCCTACTGTTGACCAGAAACCTTACTGATAACATAAACAATTAACACATATTTTCTATATTATGTGTAGTATAAGGTCTTTGTCTTCATCATTTCTACGTTGAAATGTGGGGACAGGGGAGGGGGAGGTCTTGATGGCTTAGGAGTGGCAGAGGCAGAAGAAAATTCATATATAAGTGGACCTGCACAGTTCAAACTCACTTTGTTCAAGGGTCAACTGTGCATTTATTTAAATTTGCACAAAAGAGATCATATTCTATATACTTTTCTGCACCTTCTTTTTCTTCTTTTTAACTAATGATATATCTCAGAGATCTTTTGATATCAGCATATAAAAAGAAGGAACATTTCTTTTTAAAATGTCTCCAAAATATTCAACCTTATTAATGTTTCAAAATTTACTTAACTGATCTCCTGAATGATGAATTTCTTTAGTTTTCTTCATTTTTTTCACTATTATAAAAATTTTTGCAATAAATATTTCTAAACTTTTATTTTGGTGAAAATTTGCAGTAAATTCTTAGCAGTGAAATTGCTAGACAAGTTGGTACAGTACTTGGTAGATATTGCTAGATTGCCCTCCACGAAACTGGCACCAATTTTCACTCCTATGTGTGTTGTATCAGCATTACCATTTCCACATATTCTCATCATCACTTGATATCATCAGCATTTTAAATTTTTACCAGTGTGGCAAAATGGTATCTCACTCTTGCCTTAATTTTCATTTATTTAATTATATTTTTCAGAATTTAAAAAACTCTTTGGACTGAATACACTTTTGGAACCCATTTCAAAATCTTGAATAAAATGAACTATAAAAAATTCTATATATTGCATTTATTTAAAGCACTTAAAAATCAGCTATCCTGCCTCTAAAATTGGTAGTGCTGCATCCTGGCTGCATATTTGAAACACCTGGAGTGCATTTTAAAAATACCTTTGCCTGGGCCTTATACCAGACCAATTAATCAGAATCTCTGGGACTAGGGCCTGGCCTTGATATTTTTAAAAAGCTCCCCAGGTAATTCACAAATGCAGCCAGGGCTGAAAAACACCACTCTAAATGCATGATAATGGATGCTACAAATAGTATGTTTAAGAGGTTTAAGGTTCCAATCCTGGATGGTACCAGTTGAATGCATAAAAGTACATTTTCCAAGCTGCCTTTTCTTTAAACAAGGGTCTGACATATTCATGGTGGTGAAGTGACAAGCCTCTTGCTCAGCCACCATCCTCCTCCTCTGCTGTATTCCTATCTGTGCAGCCAGCATCTCAGGAAAAAATGACAAACTCACACTTTACAAGCTAATAATTGATATGACCAAATCAAAGAAAATCACTAGCAGAATGGTGATTAATCTCTTTATGATCAAAGTTGTAAGAGCCCCTTCCTGTTGAGCTTATGACTGTAATTGGCTCATCCTCCAGTAGAGAAAAGGAAAAGATGATCATAAAGAAGGAAAGCCACTGCTACCCCATGTGAAAGAGGCTCTTTAAAGTTTGCCTGTCGTTCTTCAGCTTCCCTGGTTCCTGTGACAAGCGTGTCACAAGCTGTCATTTCATTCGCTGGAGCTAAACCGTGATGGATTTTTCTGCCAACTCAGCGATACCTAATAGGGGAAAAACTGCTGTGAAAATAATCCACTTTATTAATTCAATTTGAATTTTTTATATCAGGAAAAGGTCAGATAATCACAATAACTTCTGATTCAGGATTTCTGAATGTATTTTCATTTAAAAATACAAAATCAGATAATGTAAGTGGGAAAATAATTTTTAATTCTTATTCAATTGCTTTTGATTTCCTGATTCATACTAATTAATATGTATTTTCTGGCCATTCTCTAAAGAAAGTAGATTACATTTTAAACAAAAGTTGTTGATAGGCAAAAATTGGAACATAGAAATCTTTCAAAAATACATCGGAGAAGAGCTAAAATCTAAAAAGTTGCCACCAATTAATAAGTCAACTCTAACAATATAATTTTTGAAAAAGAATATTTGTAATTTTAGCTTCTCTTTAATTGAATGTATTGTGGTATGATTTAGGTACAATAAATTTCACAGGCTGTATACATTCCTAAAACTACCATAATCAACATAAAGAACTTTTTCATCACTCCAAAGAGTATTCTCATGTACCTTTGCAGTCTCTCCTTCTACCCCTGGCCTCCAGGCAACTTATGATCTGCTTTCCATCTCTGCAGATTAGTATGCATTTTATTTTTAGGTGAATGAAATCATATAGCATATGCTCTTTTTGCGTGGCTTCTTTCGTTCAGCATAATGTCTATGAAATACACCCAGGTCGTGGCATATACCCAGTACTTCATTCCTTTTTGTTGCAGAGTGCTATTCCATTGTATGGATATACTCCAGTTTGTTACCCATTCACCTGATGATGGACTTTTGGGTAGTTTCCAGTCCTGGGCTATTAAGAATAATGCTGCTATGAGCCTTCTTATACAGTGTTTATGTGGACATAAAGCAATATGCTTTTAAGATGCTAGTATTATTGCATATATAGTTTAAATCCTAATGCACATATATAGTTTTGTTGATTTGGGGGGACATTTTATAAAAATAAATTACTATGATTTCCATGGTTCTTTATCCACCTAATTATCTCAGGCTCCAAACGACTTTCAGGTTTTGCATACACAGCTCTACTGGCTGTCATTTACATCATGATGCATCATCTGCTTTACTGCATGTGGCTACGGGAGTCCTCAACTAGTTCTCTTTCAAAGAGGCCAGAATATTCTCCCTTGCCTGTCTGCCCCTGATATTAATAATTATGGGTTAACCTTTCTAGGAGTCATTCCCATCATTATTCTGTCTTAAGAATGCTCAGTGGACCATAACATGCAGCAATCCCACTACCGGTATACAACCAAAGAAAATGAAATCAGTGTGCTGAAGAGACATTTACACTCCCAAGTTCATAGTAGCATTATTTACAATAGCCAAAGTATTGAATCAACCTGAGTGTTCATCAACAGATAAATGGATAAAGAAATTGTAGTATATATACACAATGAAATGCTATTCAGCCTTTAAAAAGGAAGAAACTCTGTCACTTGCAAAAACATGGATAAACTTGAAGGACATTACGTTAAGTGAAATAAGCCAGGCATAGAAAGACAAATACTACATGATCTCATTTATATGGAGAATCTAAAAAAGGTGAACTCAGAGCGAAGCAGAGAGTAGAAAGAGAGAGTAAAATGGTGGCTACCACTCACTTAGAAGAATGGGCTCCAGCTCCATCCAGAATAATACAAGAGGTGCTAGATTACCATTGTTTTTTGTGGCTGAGTAGAACTCCATAGTATACATATACCACATTTTATTAATCCACTAATGTATTGATGGGCACTTGGGTTGTTTCCACATCTTTGTAATTGTGAATTGTGCTGCTATAAACAGTTGAGTGCAGATGTCTTTTTTATAGAATGTCTTTTTTTCCTTTGGGTAAATACTCAGTAGTGGGATCGCTGGATCAGATGATAGTTCTACTTTTAGTTTTTTGAGGTATCTCCGTACTGCTTTCCACAGAGGTTGTATTAGTTTGCAGTCCCACCAGCAGTGTATGAGTGTTCCTATCTCTCTGCATCCACACCAGCATTTGTTTTGGAACTTTTTGATAAAAGCCAATCTCACTGTACTTAAGTGATATCTCATTGTGGTTTTGATTTGCATTTCCCTGATGATTAGAGATGTTGAGCATTTTTTCATATGTTTGTTGACCATTAATCTATCTTCTTTTGAAAAGTTTTTGTTCATGTCCTTTGTCCACATTTTAATGAGATTGTTTGATTTTTTTTCTTGTTGATTTTCCTGAGGTCTATATAGATTCTAGTTATCAGCTCTTTATCAAATGTGTTTCATGCAAATATTTTCCCCCATTCTGTACATTGTCTATTTCCTCTAATGATAGTGTCCTTGGCTGTGCAGAAGCTTTTTAATTTGATCAGATCTCATTTATTTCTTTTTGTTGTTTCTATGATTGCTTTGAGAGTATTCTTCAAAAATTCTTTGCCTGGGCCAATGTCTATAAGAGTTTTTTCATCATTTTCATCTAGAATTCTTATGGTTTCATGCCTTAGGTTTAGGTCTGTTATCCACCATGAGTTGACTTTTGTGAGAGGTGAGAGGTGCAGATCCTATTTCAGTCTTCTACTGCCACATTTATTTTACTAATATATAAATATAAAATGACTGTTGGAGTTCATTTAGTGCTGCTATAACAGAATACCATAGACTGGGTAATTTATAATCAGCAGAAACTTATTGGCTCATAGTTCTGGAGGCTGGAGGTTCAATATCAAGGCACTGGCAGGCTTGGTGATTCTGATTCCAAGACAGTGCCTTGAATGTCACATCCTTCAGAGGGAAGCAATACTTTGTCTTCACATAGTGGAAGGTGGAAGAGCAAAGAGGCAAAAGGGGGCTAACTTGCCCTTTTATAACGGCATTAATCCCACTCATGAGGATGAAGTGCTCAAGGCCTAATCATCTATTAAAGGTCCTATTTCTTAAATATTATTACAATGGTAATTAAATTCCAACATGATTTTTGGCAGGGACAAATATTCAAACTGTAATAATGACAAACTGACAAAATACACTATGTCCATGTATACCCCATGTGTGCACTAATACTATATAATTGTCACAATAGTCATCAATCAGACCATCTTTACCATCATTTTGAACAAGTGTTTAGTTCTTTTATGTGAGATCTCTTTATTGACCAGTGCTTAGGTATGCTGAATCAAAATTTAGCCACAAGCCAAACTCTGGTTCCTAATTTTGGATTATTGGAACATGTCCTTGGATGAAAGAATAAAATGACAATCATTACAAGAGTTTTCCAGCAGCAAAGGCCAGTAATGATAAATCTCTGGAGACTTTTGATGGGCCTGGATCAAACACAGATGTATCCCATATTCAGAGAGGCCAGAAAGGGGGAAGGAGATGCTGATATCAACAACTCATTTTAGCAGAGTGTAGCAGGCCTGAAGAGACTGAGGAGGCTATTTTTAAAAGCCCTTCATTTTGTGCCTGATTTATAAGGCAGACACTAAAAATATTAATAAGTAGAAATGGTGCTGATCCATGAACATGATGAGCTTTCAAGTTCTGGAGCCACAAGGTGACAGACTGCAGTGGAGATGCTTGCATCCTTATAATATCCTGGAGGGATCCAACTTTAAAGAAGAAAACATTGGTATTTTAAATCTCAGTTTGGCATTTAACTGTGTTAAGTCATTCTGTTGCATTGGCATCACTTAGCCTTAAAAAAAAAAAAAACCCAGATTGTACTACACATCATAGAAGCTTTAATATAGATGCTTTAAACCCAAGGGAAATTATGTCCTATGCAAATTGTTTCCCTGATATGGGCTTTCTTCTGGGTCCTCTAATGGTAACTTGCATATAGCTATATTGAAACAGGTCAGAGGTTGATTTAAAAAAAGATGACTGTATTATCAGGGTGAAGGAAATAGATATAATGTCTAAAGTAGTGCATCACTGGGGGAAATTTAATCAAGGAAAACAAGAGTTGGCAAACAGAGTTGTTCCTAAATCAATTTACCAAGCTATTCTTGCCAGGAAAACCAGGTGCAGTCCTTAACTACATGACTTAGGTACACTACTATAATAACTAAAAATAAAAAAACCTAAGCATAGTATAACTACTTTGGAAAAAGTTTAGCAGTGCTCAATAAAGCTCAAGATATACGTACCTTAATGACCCAGCTATTCCGATCTTAGGTATGTACCCTACAGAAACACATGCTCATGTGTACCAAAAGACTTGTATAAGAATGTTCACAGCAGCATTCCTTGTAATAGCCTATAACTGGAAACAACCCAAAGTCCAGTAACAGGAAAATGGGTAAACAAACTGTGATATAGTCTCACAATGGAATACCACACAACAATGAAGATTTTACAAGCTGCAGTAACTTGGATGAATCTTAACGACATAATATTGAGTGAAAATGTTAAATCTGACACACCAGAGTACACACTGCATGATTCAAATGAACGTGAATTGAACTATGTTGTTTAGTAATGCACACTTAAGTAGTAAAACTAGGGAGCAAAGCAAGGATGTGAATGGCATAACAGAATGGTGAATATCCCCAGGGAAAGAAGAGCTTATCATAAGGAAGGACACACAAGAGGTTTCTCTTGCTTGACCTGGATGGAGTAACATGAATTCATTTCCCTATAATTTGTTAAGTTGTATATTGATGTTTTATGTACATTTTAGTGTGCTTGTCACATTTCAATGTTTTTAAAAAGAAGGAAAAATGGGAATAATATATTTTGGGTTTCTTGACAAGATAATTTTTGCCCTGCATATTGTCAAGAGAATTTAACAATAAATCCATAATTGTATATCTATGGGAGTTTTTTTAAAGTTGAAACATTTCTCACTTTTAAAATTCTCCTTGAAAATATCTGTTTACTCCTGTTCTCTAAACAAAGTGAGTTTCGTCAAACAAAAGTTAATAGATAAGAATTAGAACATAGAAATCTTGTAAAAAAAAAAAAAGAAAAGAAACAGAAAACTATTACTGTCCTTGATCCAAAAGAAGAGAAACAAAAATAATTTCTGGAAGCCATCACTTGAAAGCTTTCCAAGGATTTACATTTCTAGACTATAACAGGCATCCATCTGTGAGACCGTGAACTCTTGCAGGTGCCCTTTTCCTTTTAGCTGATAATTCATCTCAAATCATTCCCTCCATTACTATATGAGCTCCCTCTGATGGACACCAAGCATGAAGAGTGCGTGGGTCATTGCTCTAACCACAGGCCTGAGAGAGGAACATTCCGAGTCTGGGACTCTCCAGGGCTGCCATCTTACTGAGAACCCACGGGCAGCATTAACTCCATGTTTTCTTTTCCTCATCGTTAAATTGGGGTCATAACCTTTCCTAATCTACTTTGCTGCCTCAGCATATGGATTCATTTTTCAAAGCCATAAAAAGTTTATTTCAATTAAAAATATCTACTTTTATGGGTAGATTTTAACACATTCATGAGAGAGTGTTTTATTTTTCAGTCTGTATGTTTTTGGCATTTTAAAGCATTTTCGTTCTTGTGTTCAGTTTAAAAAAATGACTTCACTAGCTCTCTCTTTTCTGCTTATGGGTAAATTTCAACACTTCCATGAAATAGTTTTGCTTTTCAGCTTCTGCTGGGTTTTTTGTCATTTTCAAGGATTTTTATTCCTTTATGCATTATTAAAGTGACTTCACTAGCTCTCCCTCTTTCTTCCTACATGCCCTGGAATCTGGAATTATATTTGGTGGGTGAGAGAGAGAGAGAGAGCAAGAGAGTGAGCAAGAGGAAAGGAGATAGAAAGAACACAGAGATGTATGGTTTTATAGATGGATGTACTTTCAACTTGAAAGTTTTGGCATAAGACACTATGAGGCCAGAAACAGATGTCACTTTACAACTTAAAATGAGATTTTGACTCTGAACTTTTTTCTAGTGTTATTTATTTATGTATCAAATAGAAACAGAGACATTTCTACTCCATTTCTTTTAAGATAAAAATAGTAATGTCAAGCTGTGAGAGATCCAAAGGAAATAAAACTTAGTTACCCAAAATGGATTCAGAGAAATTACAGAAAAAAATACCCTAATACGTTAACATAGAGAGTTAAGATATTTGATCTATAGAAAAAGCTCATGGATCAAAAACAAACAGGCCTAGATTTTCCTTTCTATCCACCACCATTTTTGAGTCACAGACATCTTTGAGGATCTAGAGAAAATGATGAATGGTACCTCACCCCAGAAAAATGTACATAGGCAAAACATTTTACTTACACTATTGCAGGATTCACAGATATGCTAAAGCCCATCCACCTATAGCAACCCTTAGACTAAAGATCTGAAGCTCTAGAATAATGCCTGAGGTACTCCCAGCTGATGAGATGCAGAGATCACGAGGCATTCCTTTTCCCTCCCAGGCACATGGGACAGGTATTTTATTAAGGCAGAGTAAGAAGAAAAAAACAGCCACCATTGTTTCAGCTGCATTTTCCACTTGTGTGAGCTGGGCTCTTCTTATTGCAAAGAACACTCTTACTTGGTATTGCTTAAGATGTGTTCATTATGAAACTACCTGGGGAAATTAGCAAAATAAGAATCCCAACCCTGTGGCCAGACTCACTCAGGAAAAGTGCACAGCCAAGCCTCAAGACAACATGCGGACTCATGGATTGGGGCCTTAGAGGTCAGAGAGGCTCCAAACATGGGTTCCTGTATTTTTATCTTAGTTCTTTACCTACATGTGTGACTCTGCTACTCACTCTACCTCGATTTTGTTCTGTGAGTCCACTCTTATTATCAATTCACTGACTCTCTGAAGCACGGTCCAGCTCTCTAGATATGATTGCTTCAGGTGATCACTATCCCCTGTAGACAGACTCTTTTCACTGAGCTAATTGGCCTTGACTACCTTTGACTTGGAGGAAGTGTCTCAGAAGGGGGCTAAGAATGGCAAGACTTCTGAAGTTTAGCCTGTCCACCATTTACTCAAAGATTTCATAACACTATATCAAAATAACTCCAAGTATATACCTGTGAAGCTAGGACTCTGTGGCAGTTACAGACAAAATGAAAATACAATTCTGTCGCACCAGGGGCCACTATGCATCACTAATGAGTCAGCAGCGAGTTTGAGACTGGAATTCATCATATGGATAGAATTTTCGGACCGTGGACTCCCGTGGACATGAGTGCTCCACAGAATAGACCTTTTGTTGAAAAGAACTAAACAATGTTTAACGAGCTGTATTGAAAAAATGTTTAAAATCTTCCTCTAATATCAGAAAATGTTCACATTGGTTATTTTTCCCCAGTGGACCACCTATTTTTAACCAATAATATATTATAACTGTTTTCCTTAAAGTCAAATGTTATTCATTGAATTATACTGATTAAAGCAAAACAATATTAAATGTAACTACAGGGAAGTTCTGTTAGATTTTTTTCCAAGTAATATATTCACAGAAAAATTTTAAAAAGTTCTTTTGGAAAGGAAAAATTGTATCTTAAATGTCCATGAAAAATGCAAAAGTTCAATTTCAACTCCTAATGATTTTGTCCAGTATTTCTCAGAGTGTATGGTGGAACAAAAGTATTATGAGATTCTTAGAGAAAAGAGTTTTGTGGTCCAACAAGTTGAGAAACACCACACATTTAGTCCTCATTCTGGGGATTTGTAACACCCACCAGCATATTGAAGATACTGAGAAGCCCTGAGATGCAGAAGCCTATTTAACTTCATTTGACCTATTATCTCTCATTTCCCAAATGTATTTGACCATAACTGTCCTCCCATTTTTTCCAAATGTCTATTAATTGCCCACAGAAATAGTGTTGTGTGCAACAAACTTTGGGAAGTACCAATTTAGGCCAAATTGCATTTAACCCATCACTGGAAAATCCCTAACTTTAGCAAAGAAAGTTCTATGTTGAAGGAGTATGTACAGTATGAACTAAATTTTATTAGATGTACATTAACAGACTTTAAAGATAAACAACAATGTGCCCACTGGTATTACCTCTACATTGTGGGTTAAGAAAGTTTTTTTTTTCATCCTTTTCTTTTTTCTTCTCTGTCTGCGTAAAAGTCTTTTCTATGAACATTTGCTGCTTTTGCAATGATAATAAATATTTTTTAAAAGGAAAAATGCTTGCAGGACTTTTGGGGAAAATACCATTGAAACTATTTTTGCCTTTGGGTAGAGGTGGAAATGAGTTCAGAGGGTGAAATATTTCTCTGCCTTCCTATCCTCAACCCTCTTAAGCCTGTACTTTGGCAAGTGAGGTGTAGGTGGGAAAATGATGAGATAGTTAAAAGAGTTATTGATGCAAGTATTTCTGAGTTTTTGCAACTATTCCATTGGAAGGAACGGAAATTATGGCTAACAAAAGACTCATATTGCTGTGAAATAAATGAGTGATATTTACAATGTGATTACCCCAAGCTCCTTAAGAGAGGGTCAAAATACCTGCCTGGCGTACAGGAGGGGATTTGATAGAAGAAATTAGAGCTGACTGAGGAAGATGGTAAACGAGGGTTAACAAAGTCTCACAGAGTGAGGAGCCATCTTGAAACTGTTGTTTGGGTCACTGATTTTGACTGAAGGTTATGCAGTGAGTTTACCCCAAACGTTCCTGCCACAGGTAAAATGGCTCAGGCTAAATATAACAAGCAGAAATGGACTGAAGTTCTCACAAAGCTACACTTTACAACAGTGCCAAGCCCGGCTGTATTCTAAGGACAATAAACCCAGCCCTCACCACCATCCCTGCTCTTTCCCAAGCCACAGATTCTCTGGCCTCACGCCATGCTGAGGCCAGTCCTTCCTTTGTAGTGCCCATAGTTCTAGAACCCAGCTGCTGGCTGTTTTTGTA
Organism: Avahi laniger; assembly: GCA_963575035.1. Lineage (NCBI taxonomy): Eukaryota > Metazoa > Chordata > Mammalia > Primates > Indriidae > Avahi > Avahi laniger. The sequence continues at coordinate 18,174 of CAUYSK010039782.1, read as the reverse complement.
CAGCCCGAGAGAAAAGAATGGCTTTTATACTTTTAAAAAGTTGGAAAACAATCAAAAGAAGAATCATATTTCATGACACATGAAAATTATATAGAATTAAATTCCAGTGTCCCTCAGGTTTTACCGGAACACAGCCATGATTATTTTTTTAACCTATTGTCTATGGCTGCTTTCACACCACAACAGCAGAGTAGAGTAGATGCAACAGTGACCAAGTAAAATTAATTTTATTGAACCTAACCAAATTCCGTGAGATACCCCTAAAGACAGAGTCCTGTGTCAAAAAAGTATGGGGATTATTTATGCTATATGCCCCACGTAGAGATAGCTAATGCATATCAGTTTATGAAACCTCTGAATAGTACTATGTTAAAAAAAAGAAGAGTTAAACCCAGTGTTTCCCAACCACATTTGAGGATGGATCCAGTTTCTTCATATAACACCCATGAATGCACCTATAACACCCTTTAAACACCTTCTGAGAATCACTGCTCTGGGTCAATTCTCCTTTTCCCTATTGGAAGATATCTGTCCTGTATTCCATTTCTTCAGGTCCACACTTGAAAGCTAACACCTTGGAAATGAGAGAAGGATCTTATCTCACAATCCGAACTATATTTTCCAATTTACATATAGATATATGGTTCTTATGGATGAATCTTCCTCAAATATGTCATGGAGATAATGCCAGTCCCCTCACATATCGCTTGGCAGTGTTGTGAGAGCAAGTGAGATAATGTTAGGTTTCTAATTATTAGAACATACCATCCAAATAAAAAACATCATTATCATCTCAAATAGGGAGATCAACAACAATCTACCAGAGTCTCTTCAACTTCAATTTTCCTCATTCAATTATTTCTGCATATTACTGCCAAACTAATTTCCTGCCTTTTAAAAATTCACCTGCTAAAAATATGTTAGAAAATCTAGTATGGCCAAGCTTCTCTCTTCAGTGTGATTTTCAAATCTCCAAACCAAATTTTATTTTACATATCTTTGTAATAGTTATCTTCCTTTCCAGCTGGATACTGATAAGATTGGCTTCCCAGTAGGATTGATCAGTGCTGGATCCATGCACTATGCAAACAAGGAGAAGGCAACAGAGAGCAGGGGAATTGTGCAGACACACAGAGGCAGAAGCATAGCCCACAATGAGGTTAGCAATCACAACTGTATCCCAAACAGATACATTGTTCCATTCCTCATCCAGATACGGGTCAGGTTGCAAGGAGAAGCTGATGGGGGTGGGTGGGTCTGTGCACATGTAGGATAGTGGAAGAGGAGCATGGCATTTGAAAGAGATGTGTAACAGCAGATCCTAAATTCTGGTGCAATATAGGCCATTAACCAATATCTTGGTAAATGAGTTAACACATGAAAATCACTTACAAAAGTGCCTTGGACTTAGTCAGTGCTATATGTGTTAAGTATTATTAGTAGTAGTCCTGTTGTTATTGTTGTTACTGTTGCTATTATTATTATCATTCAATATAGGGCATGGATGAAGTAGGGTTATAGCCCCACAAAAAGAGTTAGCTGAAATAAGACAAGATGCTGGGCCTATTTTAGTGAATGCCTCCTCTTTTTATGTTATCTCTCTGCACTCTGTTTAGTCCTTTCAAACTATTTCCCATGATTTGTAATTATATATTATTTGGGTTTTTTCATCTGTTTCTGGTTTATTGTCTGTTTCCCTCATTTGATTTTTAAGCTCTATGGAACTAAGAACTAGGTCTATTTTATTCGTAATCCTATACGCAGTGTCTAGTACAGTGCCTGGCCCAGTGGGTATCCAGTACAGAATGATGACTAACTGACTGACTGAAGAATGCTAACTGAGTATAGAGCCCCAAGAGTGGGAGTGGGAGATGTTGGAAAAAATCTTTGATGCTCAAATGTCCCAGGTAAAGAGGAGCCAGAGGAGCAGACTGAATTCCCTGGTTGTGTCAATTGTAGAATGTGGAGCAGGAGGTTACATAGCCCAACGACAGGTGGGGCAATGAGGGGTGGTGATAGTACTCTGGACACCTAGCTCAGGAGGCCTGCGGGGGTTCCTGGAAAAGGGTGGCAGAAGCCTGCAGGTGGCTGGGGTTTCCTTGCCAACAGATGGGATGGGGCTGGAGGTAGAGTCGACTGACCAGTTTTCTCAAGATCTCCCATTTAATCCCTTAAATCCTCTTCTTAACATGTTATTCTGCCTCTTCAATGCCCAGCTCAGGCAGTACAATCTTTGCCTGTAGCCCATTCCAAACTCAAGTGCCTTCATATAAGAGATCAATTTTGAGACACAGATTAGACTTTAGTTTTATGTGTGTGTATATACACACACATACACACACACACATTTGTGTGTGTGTGATGTTTAGGAATGCTAACTAGATCCTTTATGTGATCTGGGTTCTTAATCAATTGATAAATAATAACGAGGAGCCAACTGAGGCATTAATATTTGCCTTATCACTCATAAGGTTGTATTAAAGAACATGGCAAGTCCCCCCACCCTATCCCCAATCTAGGGATCCACAGAACCCTAACTTACCTGCCCAGGTATTGATAGAGAACTTAGAAGATGGTGATAGATGGTGAGCCTGCTGACCCAGACTTCACTCCTCTTCTTTCCACTTGATGACAAAAAGCACAAGCACCAACTAACCATTGTATGACTTTTGCCTCAGGCTTTCTTTCAAGGGAGAAAAACTCAGCCCTGTCTGAGTTTCAATGCAGTGGCCCTGCAATGAGCCGTACCTTGTCCCTTGGGAGGAAAGGATGAAGCAGTGCAGAGTGAGAGATCAGAAGTAGTCCTTTAATACTTCCTCCTTCCAATGGTCAGCATGGATATCCCCTCATGACTATAAGAAGAAAGGAAACCAAAGGCTCTTCTCCAGCATGTGCATCTCACGCATGCATACACACGCACATATGTGTCCTGATAAGTATCTGGGTTAGCCACTATTTTTCAACATCTGTGGCAGACTGTATTTTCCAAAATGGCTGCAACATTATTTCCCGTCCCAGGTGCTCATTTAGAACTTGGCATTCCTTCATGAAGGCATGGGCTCTATGTCTCCTCTTTTAATCTGAGTAGGCCTTTGACTACTTCAACCAATAAAGTATGGCAGAAATGACATTCTCACTTCCAAGGTTGGATCATAAAAATGTCATACACTTCTATCTTGTTCTTTTGGGGCATTCTGTCTTGGAAACCCAAGAGCAAAGACTACACAGCTTGTGGAGAGGCCATGTGGGGAGGAACTGAGTTCCTGGACCAACAGCCCTAGCTGAATTCCCACCTGACAGACAGCATCAACTTGCCTGTCATGTGAGTGTGTCATCTTGGAATTATGTCATCCAGCCTCCCATCCATCAGGTTGCCCCAATCGATGTTGTAGAGATGAGGCAGCCCTTCTAAGCTCTGCTCAAAGTTCAGATCTGTGAGCAAAATAAATGACTGTTGTTGTTTTATGTCATAACATTTTGGGGGTGGTTTGTTATACAGCAACTGATAACTAATCTAATAACTAGCCAGTATAAATCTTAAAGGCAGCAACATCCAAGATGAGCTGTGAGAATTAGGATGAGGCATCTTATGGAATAATAACGTGAATGAATTTGTGTATAAAAGAATTACTTTTTCCATGAAGCAGACCAACTACTGTACAGACCTCAAAAGAAAGGGGAGTGGAACTACTGCAATTAGCTTCTGTACCTGGGAACTTTGAAAAAGGAATTTCATTCTTCTAGGGATAATAGGTGAGTTGTAGAATGTCAGACCTGAGCTTAAAACTACTTTTTAAAATTTTTTTTAGATTGCCACAGTGGGAAATCAAACCACCTTGTTCAAATACTTTGCTCTTAGTCACCAAGTCCTGCCTGGACAATCAGTTCAAAAGACTAGCTGTAATTTTCAACTTGTGGGACTTGTTCTGAAAGGCCTTCAGCCTCTCTCCTGGGCCATCATTTGTACATCTCTCTCCTTGGCTTTTCAAATGGCCTTTTAGAGTCCTGAAGGCTTTTGGCAGATCAAAAGAATCACAGAAATAGACAGTAAAAGCACAACCAGGGGTGGATTGGAAATGATGTTGTGAGTGATTAGAGCAAAGATACGTCCAGTGGTTTATTGGGAATTATGGGAGCGTCCTAGGTACATGCCCCTGCACGGACCAGAGTTTAGGGAGACTTAGGAAAATCAAGGAGAATCCATATTTAAGAGCTTCTCTGCATTAAATCTCCACCACTTTGAAGCTTCTCATCATAATTTCGTCTCAAGCATGAAGCTGAGAACTCTCCCTGCCAATTCCTCCCACTTAAATTATCCTTTTTTTCTCATTTTTATCCATATCATTTGTTGGGGAAAATGTCCAAATTCTCCTTAATAATTGTCAGCAGAAAAGGCTTTTTCCATATATAAGTATATATGTGTGTACACACACACACACACACACACACACACACTGGGTTGGAATTTTTGGTAAACTTTTTAATTTAAGTATAACATACACATAGAAAAGCATACCTAAAGAACATATGGAATTTCACAGAAGAATATGCCCATATAACCACAACTGAGATTTTTTTTAAAAAGTAGCATTTCTAGTACGCTAATAGCCTTCCTCATGCCACCTCCTAGTCATACTCAACTACTCCCCACAAGAGTGATCAAAGATTAGAATTTTATGTCCAATACTGCCCCCTTCACGAATCATTGCAGTGCAGTATGTGTTTTATTTTGCTTAGGGTTACACTGAGTCCTTGGCTTACCTTCTCTCTCTGCCTGATTTCTTCTCTTTATTCCCAGGGCATGGAATGCCTTAGATTTCCACTGGAATTCAGTGGAGAATGATCCAGTGAGCAAAGATAAAGGATTAGATGTCAGGGCTGAAAGGGATTGTAGAGATAGATTGTCTAGTTCAAGTACAATTTCTCTCAATTTATACAAGAGAAAGTGGGTTACCTTTGATCACACAACTAGTTAATGGAAGTCAGGTCTATATCTCTTTCTGCTCCACTGCAATACCTCTATGACACCCTTCTGACAGGTATATCTAAGGAAGAGAAGAAAAACCAACTACAGTAATTTGTGGTAATCTGGGACATTTACCCTATGAAAAGAAAGCAGACCCCCCATACTTTCTCAGTGGAGTCAAACCCTTTTCCATTATGACTCTCTTTAAAACATTTTACCATCTCAGAACAGTTTGAGCACAGTTTGATGGAGTTTATCTTTCTCATTCATTCATTTAAACTTCATTCACTTATCAAATATATATCTCGAACATCTATTATGTGCTAAGTATGGATGTTTAATAAATAACAACAGTGAATAAAAGAGACGGAAATCCTTGTCCTCACACAGCTTACATTCTAATGGGGAAGACAGCCAAGAAATAAGACAAATAAGAAAATACATTGTGTATTAGGTGGTGATTGGTGTTATGGGAAAAACAAAGCAAGAAAGTGAATGCTGGAGGTTCAGGTGAAGCAAAGTGTTTTTTTGAAATAGGTGAGCAAAGGTTTCACTGAGGTGACATGTAATTCAATTCCTGGAAAAGGTGAAGGAGTAAACCATGCAGATATCTGGGGGAAAAGTGTTCTAGGCATAGGGAACAGCAAATTCAAAGGCTCTGAGATGAGACTATGTTTAGTATATTCTAGGGACGGCAAAGAGACCAGAGTGGCTGTAGCAGAAAGGTCAAAGGGAGCAGTTGTAAGACAGGTGGGCAGAGAGGTGACAGGAAGTGAGATTGTGCAGAGCCTTGTGTGCCACCGTAAGACTTATTCTTCTACTCTGAGAGCAACAGCGAGTCATTGAGGGTTTGAGCCAAGGAATGCCATGATATGACTGATGACTACATAGGATCACTCTGGTGGCTTTTTTGAAAGTAGTCTTTAGGGAGGCAAGGTGGAAACAGGGATTCTTGTCAACAGGCTATTGCACTAACTTTGGGGAAGAATCTTGAGACCAGTGGGGTAACAATAGGGATGGTGAGCAGTGGTTGGATTTGGAATACATTTTGAAGTTAGGATCGAGAGAATTTGGTTATCGTAAACATGAGTGAATCTAATGGTAGTGGCTTTTTTAAAAAGCAGCTGGAAATCCTTTGATATGCCAATCATCTTGAGGGTCTACATCTCCTCTCCTTGAATCCAGGTGGCCTCATGAAAGCTTTGACTGATAGAGTAGTGGAAATGATGTTAGGTGACCTCTGAGGCTAGGTCATAAAGGCCATACATTTTCTTCTTGGTCTTTGGAATGCCTGTCTCCTTCTCTGAACCCAGGTTTCATGCTGTAAGAAATCTGAGCAACATGGACAGGTCAAGATACAGGTTCTCCAACTGACAGTCCCAGCTGAGTCCAGCCTTTGTGTGATTCTAGCCCAAGAACCAGGCATGGGAGTGAAGAGGCTTCCAAATGATTCCAACCCTGAGCCATTGCAGTCTTCTTAGCTAAAGCCTCAGACATCATGGAGAAGAGACAAGCATTTCCACTATGCCCTTCTGCATTCAGCCCACATAATCTGAGCATAACAGAATGTCTGTTGTTTAAGTCACTAAGTTTAGCATGTTTGTTACATGGCAATAGATAACCAAAACACAGACTCTGAGTAGGGATACTTGCAGTACAGAGGATCAAAAACAATCTCCTCAGCAAATTTACAGCTGATCACATTGTTATACAAAACCTACTGGGCAGATGCCCAAAGTCTAGGGACAGAAATGGTGCCATCCTTACATATGTGTAAGTGCATCAGGAATGGAAAATGGCCCTGATTCACTGTCTTGCACTTATCGATAATAAAACCCCTGCTAACTACTCAAAAAGCCAGATTGAACAGATACACTCAACAATCTGGTTCTTCCCTTTATTAGCATTAATTACAATCATTTTGCTTTTATTGGCTTTATTTTTATTAATATATCCTCAGACAAGCCAAAAAAAGAACAGAACAAATGCTTTCATACATGGACAACCTTCCACAGACTCAATGGGTCAAGTTAGGTGTGTCTCAAGCACAACTTTCTCTCTCCATATGCAGCACCTGTGCCAGAAAGTGGGAGGTACCAAGGATTCACACATCAGTGTGAAGAGCAAGGAATTCATGTGTAGACTCTACATTGTCTAATAGACTCTGTTACATTTTGGGGTCATGATCTTGGCTTTGACCAATAAAGTGGTGGAAGTGATATTAGGGGACCTCCGAGGCTAAATCATAAAGGCCATTCATTTTCTCACTGAACTGTGGAAGGAAGCCACTCACCAGCTTTTCTGTGTCTACTTCCTCATGCTGAAAGAAAAGAAAAACCTACCAAATAATGGCAATCAGCATTGTCTTATGTTCTCAGGACCTAAAAGAAGACACCAGGCAATAGTTCTACAGGACATAGACTAGATTGGTTCTCATTTTCTAGATCCTTTGTAGCTTGGTGGTTATCAAGAGCTGTGTTTTGATTTATCTGTCCATCTATCCATCCAATAAATGCTTGAATCAAGAAAAGATTCTATGCTAGGCCTTTTAGTAAAGGCAAGAAATACAGAGATGAAGAAGATAGGACAAGATTCATTTTTCAAGGCTCAGCCCAAATACCACACTGCCTCTGTAAAGTTCTAGCAACAATAATATATGTTCACCTAACTCATTTCATTGCCTCCTGTGCTCTCAGGAAAACTCACTTCCAAAGTTTCTGTACAATTAAATTTGGGTTCTGTGACTGCGTTCTGGCCAACGGAAAATCTGGCAAATGTGATTTCTGCGTGTCCAGCCTGCCCATAAACTCTCTGGGCAGTTCTCTATACACCCTCTTTTCCTTCTATAGTGACCTTACAAGCTATGTGTTGAGGATAGTGAGCTCATACAATGGAAGGCACTTGAGTTCCTCAGTGACCCTGTGGAACGGAGTCACCCTTCTGGCCACAGTGAACTGTGGCAGGATCAAACAATTAACTTTTTATTGTGTGAAGCCACTGGGATCAAGTTGTTTATTAAATTATTTACTACTTCCCACATTTCCCATGACTAATACAAAAATTTCTTTAATTGCCACACTATTCAAGGTCCACTCAGAAGACAGAAATCATGCCGGTTTTTCTTTTTAATTGTGGTAAAATACACATAACAAAAAATTTACCATTGTAACCATATTACGCATACAGTTCAGAAATATTAAGCATATTCACATTGTTGTACAATCTACAGAACTTTTTCACTTACAAAACTGAAATATAAACCTATTAAACAACAACCTCCCATTTCCCCTGCCCCAGCCTCTGGAAACCACTGTTCTGCTCTGAGTTTGCCTACTCTAGATCTCTGAGTTTGCCTACTCTAGATACCTCATATAAGTGGAATCATGCAATATTTATCTTTTTGTGACTGGCTTATTTTACAGCCTAATGTCCTCAAGGTTCATCCATGTTGTAACATGAATCAGAATTTCCTCCCTTTTTAAGGTCAAATAATATTCCATTGTAGGTATATACCACACTTTGTTTATTTATTCCTCCATTCATGGGACATTTGGGTTGCTTCCTCCTCTTGGCTTTTGTGAATAATGTTGCTATAAATATGGTTGTACAAATACTCTTTGAGACTCTGTTTTCAGTCAGGCCTCGACTTCCTCCCTATATGGCAGCCTCAAGGAAGTCATGCTTCTTATATGTGGCTCAGGGCTCCACAGCAAGTATCCCAGTAGATAAGGTGGGAGCTCCTATGTCCCAGCCTCAGAAGTCACGCAGTGCTGCTTCCACCTTCTATTGGCTTCTATTGGCTACGCTTGAATCATGAATCACAGCCTCATCTATATTTAAGGGCAGCACTTAATGGGTGTCCATATGATCAACTAAAGAAAAGTATGTGAAATGGGAAGCATTGTTATGGGAATCTTTGGAAAACACAATCTGCTATGTATGTTAAATCCATTCTCCATATTTTCCAGACGAGGATGCTGAGGTCCAGACAACTTGGGAAGCAGCTTGCTGAGGTCCTTATGGACTGCCATCACAAAGTACCACAAGCTGAGTGATTTAAAACACCAGGATTCTGTTGTCTCATAGTTCTGGAGACTAGACATCCAAAAGGTTCCAATAGAGTGACTCTGAGGAGAAATCTTTCCTTGCTTCTTCCTAGCTTCTGGCAGTTTCCAGCAGTTCTTGGAGTTGCTTGTAGATGCATCACTCCATTCTCTGCCTAGTGTTCTCTCTGTGTGTCTCCACTTCATCTTACTCCTGTGTCTCTCTCTGTGCCCAAATTTCCCATTTTTATAAGGATACCAGTCATGTAGGATTAAGGTCCATCCTAATCACCTTTTGACTTGATTACCTCCGTAAGGCCTTATTTCCAAATAAGGTCACATTCCAAGGTACTGGGGGTTTGGACTTCAAATAGCTTTCTCTTTGGGGGGATACCATTCAACACCATCCTTTATGAAACCTATGGGACAAGAAGAACTAGAGATTCATCCTGAGTAAGGCTGAGAACCACAAGCAGCAGCTATGCTGAAGAAATTTCTCTGCCAGGTAACCTTGGGCCAAGGCTCTGAAGGTGTTTCAAAGAGGAAAAGAGACTGAGATTGTTTGGACATACTGGCCTTATGTTGCTACAGGGCTTTTATGACTGTGCTAAAAGTAATACTGGGCAGTGGATGCTATCAGAGGGATCCAAGTGATTCCAGTGGGAGATCAGACGCTGGAGCCAGTTCTCCCTCTCCCATGGCTAAAAGGTAAAGATTGAACTGCAGAGGCGATTCAGGCTGAGGAGAGCCATATACACTCCACTGATATGCATTACACACGGGTAGAGGATATGACTAAACGGGAAGCCATTCCCTTATCCGTGGCTTTGAATTTTGAAAGGTAGCTTTCTTCCCCATCAAAACAGTGATTTGAAGCAGATAATAGAGAAAAGATAATAGGGCTTGTGGAACCTCATCAAAGCTAAAAGGAGCCCTGGATTTGAGGAAAACTATTTTACTTAATCTACTAGTGTCCTTTCCTTCAGCATTTGGAGGAATATAAAGAAATTTATATTAGTCACCAATAACAACATCAGGAAAAAAGAATAAGACTTGTTACTACACACTACACTCAGCAATTTGTACATGCCATGGCAGCTTTGCTACAGGATTTTGCTCATATCCGTTCCATTCCTTCAGTGTTACACACGGGCTTCTCATATAGGTTTTACTCCTTAAAACTGCATTCTTTTTGTTGGAGAGCTGACCTCAGGCTACTAGAGCCTGCTTTTCTGGCCACAGGAGGAGCTGAAAGTGCCTGGGAATTTACATTTCCCTGGGACAGCCTTCACCTAATGGCTTACAGGTGTGGGAATGTAAGCACCTGTAGGGGGATAAATACCAGTGCCCCGCCCCACCCCCTTGTTCCTTCTCTTTGTTGTTATCTTCAGTCTTCTCCAGAGAAACCTTGGAGGATTGAGCCAAAGTTACTCTCCATGAGACTTGGCTCGATATCTTACCTTCACTTGGCCTTGTACCCCTACCTGTCTCAATTTTCCATTCCTCTACTGTTTCTTCCTGATAACACAGCCTAATAAATAATTTTCACACTCATTCTGATTTCAGGTGGCCCAACCTGAGACACCAATTTATCCAACCTTTACAACGATCCCATGAAGAGGCAGGATCAGCCTCACTGCACAAACATGGAAACTCTGGCTTTGAGTGGTCCTGCCTCAAATCACATAAATTAGTAGCTCTCTTGACTTTCAAAGCCATCCTCTCTCTGCTATATTACATTGGCTCAAAGGCACAACTTGTCTTACTTCCTTTTTCACCTCTAAACTGCTTTGGGCTTCCCCAAATTTCTTGACTTAGAAAGTCTTACTGTTCCTATTATTTCCTCTTGTTGGACTGACCAAACCTGAGTTTTTACTAGAACAGTGAATGGGACAGAAATGATCTTCTTTATGTACCTCTCTCTTGGCATAATGTAGTGGATTAAAACACTCCTCCCACTGAGGGCTGGGGTATATTTGTCCTCCCCTTGAATCTGAGCTGGCTCGTAACAATTACAACAAATCGTTTATGGCAAATGTGATCTGGGATTAGCTTTTAAAAAGACTGGCAATTTCTGTTTTAGTCTTTTGGAACACTGAGCTTCCATGTAAGAAGAGACTACCAGGCTATCAGGGAGCCCAGACTTGCCAATGGAGAGGTCATGTGGAGACAGAGATGTCTAGCCAGCCACCAACCTTTTGAATGATCCCAGCTGAGGCTTCAGCCATTAGGGAACAGAGATAACCCCTGCTATGCCTTGTCTGAATTCCTAACCCATACAATCCATAAAAAAGGTTATTTTTTTTTTATGCCACAAAATGTTGGGGTAGTTTTATTATGCATCAACAGATAACTGCAACACTCAGATACATTTGCTGGTGCAGAAAGCATCTGGATCAGCATATAGCAACTGTCTACCACCTCTTGACATGCCCCACACTGCCGTTGCACCTACTCCTCAAACTTCCTCACCCTGGTGTTGGAGTTGGGAACAGATGAACTCTTTTTGAGCAACATCCAATCATAAGCACATTCAACTTCTAATTTGACACTTGATTCAAGATGGCAGTGGGTGCTACCATTTGGGAGCAACTAGTTCTGGGTAAACTGAATCAGTTAGGAACCGATTTCCTCCCAGCATGGCTAAGCTTTGTTTTTTATTTTTTACTGTTTAGTTATTCTATAAATTATTTTTAGCTGCTATGAAGCCCTAACACTTTGGGGTGTTGTGAGATGTCTGTTCTTATTTGTAGGAAAGGCACTGCTTAAGCATTTGGTTCTGTCTTAACTTTGCCACTCTGCTACCTTGAACACATCACAACTTCTCTGAGCTTCATTTTCTTGTCTCTAAAATGAATGAGATGGTTGACTTGTGAAGCATTTTATGGCCTCCTTAGGAGAACGATTTGTTCCTAGAATTGAATATCTGTGACACTTTGTACACGCTCATATTACAAATCATATTACACATATTACATACATATTTTATTCATGTTATACAGCACCAGTGTCAGCAAGCACTGTGTAGGTTGCAGTCTTCAGAGTCATACAGACCCAGGTTTGCCATTTACTAGCTGTGTGTCCTCAAACAAAGTATTTACCTCTTGAATCCAGGTTTCATGTACATGTGAAGTGAAGATTGTCATACCTACCTCATACAGATGTATTGAGAATCAAAGAAATAATGAAGAAAAGCCATGAGCAGAGAAGTAAGCATCCCATAACTGCTGCTTATACTGACCTCCACCTCTGACACTGTCATTCAGCACTTCTTGAATTTGGGCTGGAAAGTAGGGGGAATATATAATTTATGAACCGCCTACCATCTACACACTGTATATTCTGTCACTTCTTTCTTCCAGCAACTCTATTTTATGATGAAAAAGGGAAGTTCAAAAAAATGTAATCATTCTCCTAGGCTACCACAGATAATGGATGGTAATTTCAGGACTCAAACTCCAATTTTCTGACTCGAAAGTTCATGATCTTTCCACTATACCATGACATTTCTCAGAATCAGAGAGAGAGGTGTTGGTTGGTATAGAAACAAAGAAAAAGAGTGGGGTGTCTGACCCTTGAGTTACACTGTCTATCTGTTGAGTGGCATCCAGACCACTTTAGACAGATTGGGGCCTCCATTCCCATTACAGATATTCTAGAATAGGGACAACCATTCGCTCCACAAAACCTGACTGAGCAGCCTCTACATTCCCGGCACCATCCAACAAAGATAAATCAGTCTTCAAGTTGGCCCTTAAGGAACTGCCCAGAAAAGCTTCCGTGACCTCTCTTTTAAGGGAATTATTAAAAATGAATTTGTGTAGCATTGGGGTTTTTTTTTGCAGCAGCAGCATCAGAAAAGCAGTAAGTACAAAAGAAAATGAATTTCATTTTTGACTTTTAATTAATGTTGGAGGATAATGGACAGACACAGAGATGCCTATCACATGTGGAACAATAGTTAGAAGGCTGAAATTCCTAAAAATAGAGTGAGAAGCTGGTGGTGCACATCTCTGTGAAGCCCCAGACTGCTGACGCACCTGTGCCTCTGTGTCATTTCTGCTCAGCATTGTCCGCAGGCAGGTCAAAGCGTCCACAGACCAGAACCCAGCAGATTTCTGCCTGGAGAAGTTGTAAGGCCCTTAGTTGAAAGATGTTAAATGTAAGTCTGCAAAGAACAACACTTGAATGTCAGCAACTGTTACTGGCCTCAAATCATTTCCTTTCTCACCTGAGAAGGTTAAAAAACATCACATGAAATATGTGCTGAAGTCAGGAGCAATGTGGGAACTCTCCAACCTAAGTACATTTTCCCCCAAGCAGATTTTATTGTCTAGAAAGGAGACATAAAGATGAGAGGCTTTTGGCTTTAATGAAAATAATACCAGAGCAAAAAAGGACAGAGGAATTCAATCTTTGTCTGGCTTTGGACATGTCACTGCCTCTCTGCTTCCATTTCTCATGCCTGGCTTCTTGTACTTATCCATGTAACACCTGGGGTGAGATTTAATTTTTATCCAGAATTAGTTGAGATTCTCAGAGGGAATATAAATGGACAATGTCTTTCTTAGACTTTGATGTGTACCTCCTTTTTCAAATATTGGACAGGAACTTTTCTAGAATTTCTAAGAGGCATGAAGGTGGAGGCATCACATGAAACTTTCAGCCCAGTCTTCAGCCCATCCCTAGAAGGTTCAGATTGTTTGTAACCACGCACAGATGCTGTTCCATAGAAGACATCATGTTCTCAACTGGGATATCATTCATGTGGTTCCTGAGTATATACATTCCACTTCTGTACCCATTTTCCTAAGACATATATAAAAGATTGGTGATAAGGAATTAAGTACTTCATGTTCACTAACATGATAATGAAACCTCTCCTTGTACTATTGATATAAAGAGTTACAGATTTTACAGGTCGACTTGCACGTTCCCCTGGCCATTGTCCTCACCTCCACAACCCCTATTGAAGGAAGTGAGGATAAAGGAATTTTGCACCTGTTCATCCACCTCTTTCCTAGAATCAGAAATCACTAAGAGGGAAGAGGGACAAGAGTAGCAGGCCCTGCTCCCTGGTTTTGGTATCTATGATTGCTAATGCATTATTTCTCAAGTGTTCAGAAACAAGAGAGTTGAGATGTATATAGACACGCTTCCCATGCAGAATCCACATTGCTGGTGGTGAAAAACACAGTGGACATAAAGTACAGGAGATCTGCGTTCTGATATTAGCTTTTCCCAAAACTTGCTGAATAATCTGGACTAAATTATTTTAAGTGCTTCGCTTTCACAAAGGTAAAATGAGGAACATGAGATAATGAGCATAATGCCGTCTCTGGCAGCAAGACTAGAAAAATATGCTGAAGCCAGATTAGGAAGGAAATTGTGTATTGCTGAGAATTCTGTGAAATGACAAGGGGGATGTTATCCTGTATCATTGTCATAAGCAAACCTTCATCTTGGCTGTCATGGTTGTGACTCAGCAAAGACTTCCATCTTTTTCCTCAAATGCTGTATACTCACTGTATCACCTGAAAACAGCATGGTTAGATCTTGCCCACCCAATGTTACCTCTGTAGATGGAATGATGTTACGGCTTAAGATCCAGTCTAAGGCTGGGAGTAGTGGCTCATCCCTGTAATCTCAGCACTTTGAGAAGCTAAGGTGGGAGGATCAGTTGAGGCCAGGAGTTCCAGCCTGCAGTGAGCTATGATGACGCCGCTGCACTCCAACGTGGGTGACAGAGCGAGACCCTGTGTCTAAAACACAAAAAGAGTCAAGTCTAGAAACTTTGCAGTCCAGAGAAGATGATGAAATAACAGGCTGTCAGTAACTTTCTCCGGACATGCAGACATGGCCCTGGAGGATATAATGTTATTACAGTATTAAGAGTTATTTTCATAAAAACAATATGGTAATAAAAAATAAAAACAGACAAATAGACACTGGAAGAACATAGAGGGGCCTTGGGTGTGTGGGGACCTCCATTTTGAAATGAATTTTTAAAATTACAATTTATTTGTATTATTTAGACAGATCTTGTTGGGGAAATTGAGTCACCATATAAAGTACTTCACACTACATGAAAAAGAAAAGAAAGCAATACAAAAATGCCAAAAACAATTAAAGACCTATAGGAAAACATAAAAATATACAGCTAAAACTAATCGATAATAGTGGAGGAAGTGAGAAATAATGGTATACACAGCCTTAAAATTTCAAATGATAAGAATCCCTACTTCACATTTTACAACAAAATTATGCAAAACTGTGGCAGAGACTTCTCTGTGTTCTGCAAAGCCTGTTTTCTTTGTCTCCTGTTACCACATTTAAATTCCCAGATTCCTTTGCAGTTTGCTGTGTCTATGGACTAAATCCTGGCCAGTGGAATTTGGGCAGGAGTGCTGTAAGCCACCTCCATGACTGGCCCATATAAACCTACTGTAAACATTTTGCCATGTTCTTCCCTCTAGGTTTTTGGAGGGACTTCATTGATCTAAAGGAAGTCATAGACTCAGATGGAAGAAATCTGGGTTCTTGCAGGTCTATGTGGAAGGCTGCCCAGCTAACATCTGCCTTGGATTATAACTTACGTGAGAAACACACTTTTAGTGTATTGAACCACTGAGGTTTGGGGGTTTTTCTGTTACAGTAGCTAGTTTCATCTTAACTGACACCAAAAATAATTTCAATAGGGGTTAAAATACAAAATTATAACTGCCCTAGAACATAATTTACAAGAAAGATTTTATAATACAGAGGTAGAAAAGCTTCCAACCATGGAAGAAAAGCTAAAAAAATATCCATTAAATTTGATAGATTTGATCACATTTAAAAAACCTTTTAAATCAATTACTTTTCACTTATCTAATTATTTATTATTGTGGTAAGAACACTTAACATGAGATCTTCCCTCTTAACAAATTTTTAAGTGCACAATACGGTATTATTAACCATAGGCACAATATAGTACAGCAGATCTCTAGAGCCTATTCAGCTTGCAAAACTAAAGCTTTATACCTGTTAAACAGCAATTCCCCATTTCCTCCTTCTCCCTGGCAACCATCATTCTATTGTCTATTTCTATGAGTTTGGCTATTTTAGATACTTCATATAAGTGGACTCATGCGGTATTTGTCCTTCTGTGACTGGCTGATTTCACTTAGCATAATGACTTTCAGGTTCATCCATGTTGTCACATTTTGCAGAGTTTCCTTCTTTTTTAGGGATGAATAATATTGCTACACACACACACACACACACACACACACACACACACACACACACATACCACATTTTATTTGCCCATTCATCCATCGATGGACGTCTAGGTTGTTTCTATATGGCTATTGGTTATTGTGAATAATGCGGCAATGAACTTGGGAATGCAGATATTTCTTGGAGACCGATCACTAATCACTATTTATTTAGATAATAAACATTTACATTTGCTTTATAACTATAGGAAGTATTGCTCTGGGCAAGCAAAAACTGTTTTTGCAGTTTACAACAACTCCTATATCTGAGCTACATACATATTACTCCTATTATTGTTGAGGTTATAATGTTAATTAAAAATTAACAGTCTTTATGCTAACTAAAGGATAAAATATATAGAAATATTATCCATAAGTTATATGTAAATACTATTTTCAAAACATTGAGAATCATAGTACCATCAAGCTTCAATTTGAGCAAAACTATTCTCCTAAATACCAGCAGTTTCTTAAAACAATAATGAAAAATAAGTAGTTCCAAAACTATTTTTTTAAAAGAGACACAACGAGGTCTCAAGTTTTTCAGTATGGTTCTAGAAGTACAATATTTTGTGTGTTTGAAAGGTGAGTTAATCTTGAACAAATCCACTTCTATTTTCAGGACTTGAAGGTGGTGGGGTAGTAGAGTGGGGAGGAATGTAGAGGTGGAGAGGGAGAAATGGAAGGATAAAAAAGTCCTTTTTCCAGAAATTGTTCTCTTTGATCCACTGGCAGCAATGAGTTCAGACTGGAGAGAGATGGGTGAACATAGTCTGGTAGCACAGGTGAGACCTGAGGGGAAAGCCCACCTGTTGGTGAGGGACCACATGGGGGTTGGCTCTTGGCTTGTTGCTCTGTTGGAAAAGCTTCTTCTGATGTGGTGACTCTTGATTGATCTTCTGGTCAATGAATCGTTTCTATAATTTCAGCACTAACCACTCTTGCTCTGTGCATTTAGAGCTTTCTTCATCCAGGCCTTATTCTCAGGTAGTTATTTCATCCTTGAACTTTTCATAGTTTTCCTCCAGGGTCCAGATTTCTGATGACTCTTTCTCTAGGCTAGTATTCTTCAAAGATGACTCCAGTTTTTCATAGTCCTTTTGAACAGGGCTAACTCTGCCAAGGAGTTCCCCTTTTTTATTTTTTCCCCCCGAATCAATGTTAGCAAGCTCTGGGACAAGTTGTTTTTTTCCTTTCAATAAAAAGCTGGCTCTTGTTTGACCTACATATTCTGAACAAAATGGAGACCTGTGAAAAGTATGACTCTAGCTTTCACAATAAACTGTCAAAGTCAAAGTCCATGCTCAGGTCATCAGGCAGCACAGCCACCACCTTGCCCGGCTTTCCAAGGATTACTGGGAAGTAAGGCTTTGAGGAGGTTCACAGTCCCTCTATGGCACCAACACCTCCATCCTCCCCAGAATTCCACTCTCAGCAGCAATGGCTTTACCAGAGGCAACATCCGCAGAGCATACTCCATAGTATTTATCTGGAAACCAAATGCCACCCCACTCCTCACCCCCGGCTACTGGGAAAGACCTCCAGTGAAGCTGATAGAGAGGAGGACAGGTACAGTAATGAACTCACTTGCCCCACAGCTCTTCAGTGCTCCTTCTTCTTGCTCTCTTTTTTTTCGTTTTAAAAAAAAGTCCTTTTAAATAGAAAATAATTCAAAATAAGGAAAAGTAGAAATACCAGTACAATGAACACTCATTTACCCACCACTTGGATTCAACATTGTTAACATTTTTTTTATTTTATTTATTTTTTATTTTTTTTTTATATTATTATTCCAAGGTATTGTGAGGGTACAAACATTCTAGTTACACTTTATGTCTTTGCCTCACCCAAATGCAGGTTAAAGGCATGCCCTTCCCTCCCTTTAGTGCTCCCCGTGTCCTTTAGT
>CAUYSK010039779.1:0-37699 GCA_963575035.1 Avahi laniger | reverse complement strand
CAAGAATATATGAGATCTGTATGGAAAATACTTTAAAACTTTAATAGGCCAAGCACAGTGTAATCCTAACACTTTGGGAAGCTGAGGTGGGAGGATTGCTTGAAGCCAGGAGTTTGAGCCAGCTTGAATAACATAGCAAGACCCCGTCTCTTAAAAAAAAAAAAAAATTAGCTAGGGCAACACAGCAGGACTCCATCTTTACAAAAAATAAAAAAATTAGCCAGGCATGGTGGTGCACACCGGTGATCCTAGCTACTTGGGAGGCTGAGGCAGGAGGCTTGCTTGAGCCCAGGAGTTCGGGGTTGCAGTGAATTATGAGTGCACCACTGCACTCCAGCCTGGGTGGAGACAGAGGAAGACCCTGCCTAAAAAAAAAAAAGAAAGAAAAGAAAAGAAAGAAAAAACTTTAATAAAGAACATATATGGATGCTTGTCGATTTATCTCAATAAACCCATTGTTGACTGAAAATATTGATTGTAAGTTGAAAATGCATTTAATACACCTAACCTACTGAACATCATAATGTAGCTTAGCCTACCTTAAATGTGTTCATTAGCCTACATTTGGGCAAAATCATCTGGCAACACAGTCCATTGTAGAGTATAGATTGTTTACCCTCATGATATTGGCCTGACTAGAGGCTGTAGCTCATCACCACTGCCCAGCATCGAGAGAGGGTATAATATTGCTAGCAGGAAAAGATAAAAATTTGAAGTATGGTTTCTGCTGAATGCATATCACCATGGTAAAGTTGCAAATTGTAAGTCAAGCCATCGTAATCCAAGGATTGTCTGTAATGAAGATGATCTGAATAAATGAAAAGACATACATACTCTTGAATGGGACAGTTTAAGCTTATAAAATATCAATTCTCACAAATTAATCTGTAAATTCAATACAATTTCAATACAAATTTCAGTTGAACTTTTTTTAAAAACCTGATAAACTAGTTAAATAATGTCCCTCTGAAATTTGTGTCCTCCCAGAACCTCAGAATGTGATCTTAAAAAACAGGATCTTGGCCAGGTGCAGTGGTTCACACCTGCAGTCGTAGCACTTTGGGAGGCCGAGGCGGGAGGATCACTTGAAGCCAGGAGTTCGAGGTTGCAGTGAACTATGATGATGCCACTGCACTCCACCCAGAGTGACAGAGATTCTGTTTCAAAAAAAAAAAAAAAATAGGGTCTTTGCAGATGTAATTAGTTAATATGAGTTCATACTGAGTTAGAGTAGGCCCAGATCCAAAGGCTGGTGTCATCCTTATAAGAAGGCCCTCTGGAGACTGAGGCAGGAATGGGAGCAACACAGCTTCGTGCTGAGGAACATGGAGGAATGCTAGGCAGAGGCAAGGAAGAATTCTTTCTTAGAGCCTTTGAAGGGAGCATAGCCCTGCTGACACCTGATTCCAGAATTCTGGCCTTTGGAACTCTGGGAGTATAAATGTTTGTTGATTTAAGCTACCGCATTTGTGGTACTTTGTTATGGCAGCGCTAGGAAACTCACACACTTAACTCTGAAGTTTATCTGGGAGACTAAAGATCCACAGGTAGTTAAAACACCCCACCAGATACACAACTAAGAACAGTTTAGCGCTAGAACAAGAACCGTCAAATAGACCACAGAACAGAACAGAGAGAAAAGAGACAGACCTGTCTATTCATGAACGTTTTGTACTGATTGTCTAGTATTTGGTTTTGAGAAATGGACTTGGTATAGAAAAAAATAAAACTGAATCCCCTTCTGGGAAGAGGCTTAAATAAATAAATAAAAAGAAAACTGAATCCCTATCTAACACTACATTAAACATTTGTACTCCAGATGGAATAAAGATCTACATCTATAAAACCAATAGAAGAAAATATAAGAGAACATCTTTTGGGACTTAGAAGTATGGAAAGACAAAACTTCAAAACCAGAAATTATAAAGAAAAAAAGCTGATAATTTTGGCTATATCAAATTTAAAGATTTCTGTTCAACCAAAGGCCTCATGAAAAAATTTAAAAGACTGATGAAGAATTGGGGGAAGATATTTGCAATTTCTAGGGGCCAACATCTAGAAGGTTAGTCTAGAATAGCACTGTCCAGTAGAACTCTCTGCAGTGAGGGAAATGTGTTATCGCTGTTGTGTCCAATAGGTTACTACTAGCCGCATGTGGCTACTGAGCACTTGAAATGTGGCTAGTGTGAAATGGGAACTAAATTTTAATTTTTTATTAATTTAAATTTAAATAGCCGTATTTGACTACTGATTGCCCTATTGGACAGTGCATGGCTAGGATATACCAGAAGCTTCTACAAATCATCAAGAACAAGATAGAAACCACAACAGAGAAATAGGCAAAGGACATATGCAATTATCCAAACAGTAAACCCCAGAGACTAATAAACATAAGAAGGGCTGCTCAGACTCATTGGTAATCAGAAAAGGGCAAATTAAAACAGCAATGAGGAAATTACCCCACAACTACAAATTGGCAAAAATTAGAAAGCTGGATAATACAATTATTGTTGAGGTTGTAGGATACATGAACCCTCAGGCACTGCTGGGGGTAGATACACACAGAACAACCTGAACGAATTTTAAAAACAAACTGTTGAAGGAAAAAAATAAGAAGCAGAGTTAAATATATAATGCAATATTATTTTCATAAACTCAAAATGCGTGCACACAAAACACATTGGCTAGACAATATGCAACAGGCTACACATTAAACACACTGGAGTAGTAGCCTATGGGAGGAACAGAAAGGGGAGTTGGGGGTAAATGTGAATAAATACATTAATAAAACAGGAGAAGGACCTTGCATGGAAAACAACGATAAATCAATTAATGAAAAAAGATTTCTTAATCCCTTATCATATATAACCCTTGTTAAACAAAATTATGGGGCACTATTGTTTTGGACTGAGGCCCTGCACTAGGCCCCAACAGACCACACCAAACCAAAGTGGATTCACTCATGCTAAGTGCCACATAATCAAACAGAAACTTCACAGAAGCAAATAAATCCCCAAACAGACCCGTTTTTCCTGAAAACAGGAGATTCCAGTCTACCTGAATCAGCGTAATAAAGAAGTCCCCTCTGCTTTGACCCTTACCAAAAAGAAACCTGAAGTAACCTCATGTTAACCAATCAGCTTTTTTCTATTGCTGTTTCCTTGTTCCCACCCTACACAATCCAATGTTCTGCTATAGCCCAGGGGGAGCCCTCATTCTGTTTTGTAGAGTGAAGTCAGTCCCATTCATGAATCGTGAATAAAAGCCAATTAGATCTACAACTAAATTTGTTATAATTTTGTCTTTTGACACACTTAATCTAAGACAGTAATTTCAATGTGTTTACAACATAAGTTTATCATAGGAAATGGCAATGGTTAATAGGTTACAGGAACTTGCATTTGTATTTTAGAGTTAAACTGTGATTATTATAGTTCATAATATTTAACCCACTGACGATGACATCACTGACTTTGGCATAATCAACCCAACCAACATAAACTATGTAGACTCCAGGAATAGGTTAATTATTTCTTTCTTGCAGGAGTTTATGCAAATTTTAAAAATAAGTGATTTGACCCACAATGCAAAAATCTCTTTCATGACACTATGACATGGAAAAGACAACACAAATGGCTTTTTTCATTGTTAGTGTTTTTATTTAAATGGTCTTCTTTTATTGCGTTAAAAAATTTTTATTGCGTTTAAAATTTACCATTTTAAACATTTCTAAATGTAGTTCAGTGGCATTAAATACTTACATACTATTGCACCACCATCACCACTGTCCATTTTTGGAACTTTTTCACCATTCCAAACTGAAACTCTGTACCCATTAAACAGTAATTCTCTACTCTCACCCGCTAGCAACAATTCTTTCTGTCCCAGTGGATTTGTCTGTTCTAGATATTTCATATCAGTGGAATCATGTAATATTTGTCCTTTTGTATCTGGCTTATTTTATCTAGCACAATGTCTTCAAGGTTCATCCGTGTTTGTAGCATATGTCAGGATTTCATTCCTTTTTAAGACTGAATAATATTCCATCGTATAGATATACAAAAATCCCCCCTTATCCTTGGTTTTGCTTTCCCTAGTTTCAGTTACCCACAGTCAACAACAGTCCAGAAATGTTAAATGGAAATTTCCAGAAATAAACAATTCATAAGTTTTAAATTTCGTGCCACCTGAGTAGCGTGATGAAATTTCGCACAGTCAAATTCACGCTACTGCCGTACCTGGCTCCGTTATCAGATCGACTGTCACAGCTGCTTGTGTTCAAGTAACCCTTGTTTTATTTGTTTTATTTTATGATTAGCTGTTGTTGCTAATCTGTTATTGTGCCTAATTTGTAAATTTAACTTTATCACAGGTATGTATGTAGAGGAAAAAAACATAATACGAACAGGGTTCGGTACTATCCGTGGTTTCAGGCAACCACTGGGGGGTCTTGGAACATATCTCCCACCCACAGGGTACGACTATACCACATTTTGTTTACCCATTCCTCCCTAGACACTCGGGTTACTTCCAGCTGTGGGCTACTGTGAATAATGCTGCTGTGAACGCGAGGGTACAAATGCCTGCTCAAGCCCCTGCTTTCAGTTCTTGTGGACGGCAGCCGCGCTCAGGAGCCGCATGGCTGGACCGTGTGGTAATTACAAATGGCTGTAACAATGCTAGACTCTCTCCTAAGGGAAATGAGCATTACGGCTCTAGAAGCAGCTTGCATCCATAAGACTGACAAAGGTCAGAAAGTTTATTCTACTACTGTGGTGATGGAGGCTGGGATGGGGACGTGGAGGAAGAAGCCTCATTTTTTCACTGTGCACCCTTTTTGTTCCTTTTGAATCATGTGTGCGAGTTGTTGCCTATCCAAGCACTCCCTGGGGTCTGCCTTTAGCTACCTAGCGGGGGGTAAAAAGCGGCGGGGCCTTTTGTGGTGGCGGTCCGTGACGCCCCATTTCCGCCGATTCCGGGCCCGCCTCCCGCTCCCCACTCCCGTCCCCGCCCCAGCCCCGGCAGTGGGCCCTGGCACGCGGGTGGCTGGAGAGAAGCACTTTCACCGGCGCCGGGCCGGTCCGGACTCCGGGCCTTCGTCCTCGCCGCCTGCGCCCAAACCACGCACCGTCGAGCAGCACACTGGCTCCCGCCCCGGGCCTGCAGGTGCCCAGGGCCGCCCTCTCCCTGTCCTCGAAGACGGTGACCGGGGGTCGCCCGGGACTCGGAAGCTGGCACGGCCCTCCTCGGCACCGCCCCCTGCCGGCGGCACGCGGGCCGGCAGCCCCTGGCGAAAGCCCGTCTGCCCAAGGTCTTCTGTTCTCCGCTCCGTCCCGTCCACCATCCCAGGTGTTCTTCTGCCCCTCCCCCTCCCGTCTGCAGACTCCTGGTTTTGCAGAGATGAGCGGCGCGTCCCGGTACCGCAGACACTGCAGTTTTGGGTCCCATCTGCCTATTT
The DNA here is from genome assembly GCA_963575035.1 of Avahi laniger. Taxonomy (NCBI): domain Eukaryota; kingdom Metazoa; phylum Chordata; class Mammalia; order Primates; family Indriidae; genus Avahi; species Avahi laniger. Next base: position 32,241 of record CAUYSK010039779.1, on the reverse strand, counting down.
GTGTTCAACAAACATTTGTTGAATTGATTTTAGGAAAGAAGTGGTACACAAGGGACATCTGTTTGAAAGGAGGTACCCTAGGAAGAAAACTATAAAACCAGTCCTAAGACGTCAAAGAAAATCTGAGCAGATAGGAGACATATCACGTTCTTGCGTAGGAATATGTTCACGTGGGTGAATAAATGACCGAGATCTGTAAGGTAAGCATGAAATAGAGAAGCCAGGTGGAACCTGCCTTATGGAGTAATTTTTCTATAAGAACATTTTGCAACCAACCAACATAATGCCTGTGTGGGAAGAGACATCGAGACTGCTGGAACAGATGAGATCATTCAGAATAGATGCCAGCATATGCGAAGTTAATATGTTAAAAAGGAAGTGTTCCAAATCAGAGGGAAAGGCTAGTTTGTCCCCTTAATGGCCCTGCCAACCTGCTGTCCATCAAAAGGAAATGAACTGAGCCTTCTCAAGCCACACAATCCCAAACTGAACTCTGGATGAAGTTATACATGTTAAAACGGATTGGTTCCTAGCCACAGTAGGAAATTCAGAAGCTATAAAAGACAGACATGTTTGATTATATAATAATTTAAAACTCTTATGGTAAAAAATACAATAAGCAAAATTAATAAAGAAACAGATTAGGAAAATGCTAACTTCAATCCAGAGGACAAAGGATTATTCTCTAGAATAGAGTCTGTTCTATATGAAGAACTCTTAAAAATTTTCAAGAAAAGAAAACCCAATTTTTTAAAATGAACAAATAATATGAATAGAAAATCCACAGAAAAGCAATCCAAATGGCCACTAAACATATGAAAAAATGCTCAAACGTATTGGTGGTTGGATAAATGCAATTTAGTCACCACGCTGTATTGGTCTATATTCTTCTGGGTGGCAGCAGGGACAAGTGTCACTGGAGGGGCTCTTATCCCATTACAGGGCACTGCTTCAGGTTTTTGTAAACAGCAATTTGGCAACCTGTACTACAATAAAAAATACACAGACTCTTCAATGCTGCAGTTCTAGAAATAAAAACACCAGCACATTAGTACACATGAAAAAAGTTGTTTGGTGCAGCACAATGAGTAGAGGCTGGAACAGAAGGAATGTTTTCAGTGGATGAAGAGCTGAATGAATTGAGACGCCTCCTCAGGGCGGAGCAGTGTGCAGCAGTGAGGCGGAGGGACCGGAGCTCTACTGTTTGACTTGTAGGCTTTCCATGAGGTATTCGCAAAGATGTGTGCTTAATATAATCCCATTCTTGTAAAACAAACAAGGGCCAAAATTTCCTATGTATGTATATATGTACACAAACACATACAAGTGGGTGTATGAATCTGATATGCTTACATCGGCAATGAGAAAGTACTGGAAGAATACATACAAGATTATGTGTGTGTGTGTGTGTCTGTGTGTGTGTGTCTGTGTGTGGGCAGCGTGGAGTGGAGGAGAGGAAGGACATAAGAGAGGAAGTGGGAGAAGGCAGGGAAGTGAGGGGAGGAGGAGGGAAGGAGAGGCCTGACAGGAGGGGACAGGTAAAGAAAAAAGGAAAAACAACTACACAATAAACAAACAAACAAAAGCATATATTATATGTTTTCATTTGTGCAAAATTGCTTATGGAGTAAATACATGCCCAAAGAAATTTTTAAATATATATAGTTCTATCTGTACCTTCTAATGGTAGAGGCCCATGATACTGTCAAGTGATAAAAACCAAGATGCGGGGGGAGAGGATTTTACACATACACCCCACACACACATATGTACACACACCACACACACTCATATGCATACACACAGTTTTGGTTAAAACAGCCATTCCCCCATCCCACAGATGTCTAGAACCCTCTGCATGTAGGTGTGGGTGAGGACAGAGGCCCTGCGCCCTTGGTTGCTAATGATGCCTGCCTCCAGGTGCAGGGAGGAGGCAGGGGTTGGTTTCCATGGAGGTGAGGAGCTTTGGCTCCATGCATTTTGTGATGGCATCACTGGTTCCTAGGATGTTTTCTTTTTTGGAATTTAAAAAGCACCAATAAAGGACATTTTTCAAAAAATAAGAGAAGTGTTTGGAAATGCCACCAGAGAACAGCTCCTTTTTCACTAGGTAGCTGGGGACAGGGAGTAGCCCACCCCAGGGTTGGCTAAAGCCACATGGCCCTGCACTCTAAGTATGGCCCAGAGATGACCTCGGGCCAAGTGGAGGGTTCAGAGAGGTTCTGGCACTGCCCTTGGCCACAAACCCAAATTTGTCTATCCAAAAGGGCATTCTACTCCAGGCTGTGAGAAAACCCTCCCATGTAACACCTCTCTCATTGAACCGGGTCCTCTGTCATAAATACATGGGAAAGTTCTGACCCAAATCTTAATGGACATTTTCAGTATTTTTTTTCAATAAAAACGCTTTATTATGTTTAAGTTATAAAAGTCATACATAATCATTGTAACAAAATAATCAAACAGAACAGAAGGACATATAGTGAAAAGTAACATTCCCCTGCCTGGCCTCTTCTTTCACCTAGAAGAAGTGAAAGCCATGGAACTTGCCCCCACCAGAAACAATAGAAAACTGGATAAAATACATGGACCACGCACGATAGCTCATGCCTGTAATCTCAGTGCTTTGAGAGGCTGAAGTGGAAGGATCGCTTGGAGAGGCCAGGAGTTCCAGACCAGCCTGGGCAACATCGCGAGACCCTGTCTCTACAAAAAACTTAGAAAATTAGCCAGATGTGATGACACTCTAGCCTGGGTGACAGCATGAGACCCTGTCTAAAAAAAAAATATATATATATGTATACACACACACACACGCAAGAAACAACTGTGTTCACAGATGCTGAGCAACCCGCAGTGCAAGAAAGAAAGAAAGCAAATGTGAAGTAAACTTCGTCACCCTCCTAGTTTTCTGCCTAGAGGCAAATTCCCGAATGTGGTGTAGGAAGGGGACCCCAAGCAAAGCACAACAGTCTTACTGAGTAGAGGAAAATGAGGTCAGTGATTGGGAGGCTGTGGTGCTTAGAATTTGAGGAGCAGAGTACCAGGGACAAAGAATCCAGATGGAGAAAAAGTTCCCAAACTCTGTACAGGGGTCCTCATGCCTTTGGCCGGATATCAACATGCGAGTGCAGAGTGAAGCTCACAAAGCCAGGCAAAACCCAGCTGCCTGAGAAAGAGCAAGGACTGCCCGCCAGATCCTCAGCTCTTACACAGAGCCAGGGACCATTAAAATCTCCACCAGCCAAAGAAGAGAGACTTCATCGAATACATGGGATATGCACTAGAGACCACAGAGGAGTCATGCCTTATTAGCAAAGCTAAATTGCACCTAGACTAAAGAATATTCTGGAAGCCAGTCATGATGGTGTGCACCTGCAGTCCCAGCTACTCGGGAGGCTGAGGTGAGAGGATGGCTTGAGCCCAGGAGTTCAAAGTTGCAGGGAGATGATCAGGCCACTGCACTCCAGCCTGGGCGACAGAGAGAGACTCTTGTCTCCAAAATTAAAAAAATAAAATAAAAAATGATATGTGTGTGTGAGAGAGAAAGATTGTGAGTGTGTGTCTTTCTGAGTGTGTGGGAGTATGAGTGTGTGCGTGAGAGTGTGTACGTGTGGATGAGTGTGAGCACAGGGGCTGTTGGAGGGTGTGTGAGAGGGTGTGAGAGTGAGTGTGGGTTTCATTCCCAAAGCAGCAATCCGGGGTCGGACACCTGGTTGAGGAGGAGGAAGGTCTGAAAGCCAAGCCACGTGACTAGGAGGATCTCAAAGTCCCACAGGCGGGGACAGAATCAGAAGGCTCTAGGGCCATGATTCCAGCCCGGCCTCCCGCCTTCCTAGAGCAATGCTCCTCAAAGCAAGTTCCCTGGAAAGCCCGTCTCTGGCTCTGGGCAGGGTCTGGCACTGTATTCTTTGAAGCCCCCCAGGTGACTCCTCAGAGCCACCTGCCCAGGTGAGAGCCCCCAGGGCTGTCAGGTGGGTAGAGTGAGGGACCTAGTCCAGTGCCCTCAGCCAGAATGGGGACGGCCGAGGTCCAGGCAGAGGAGTCTCCACTCTGGGCTCATGCAGACACGTGGAGAGAGCAGCACGATGCTCCATCACTGTCTCCTGGAACAAGGCGGGAATGAATGCATGGGGGCTGGGTGAGTGGCTGATTAAATGATTGAACAGGTGCAGCGAGTGAGCTCTCATCTCACATACACCCCAGGGGCAGTGTGTGTAGCTGTCTCCTATGCCCCCTCGTGTGCGTAAACCTCCCTCCTATGTGGATAAATGCCCAAGAAGGCCCCCCATGCACTCCTCCCCACAAATCGCCTGTGCCCACCCCATCCACAGCCCACCCTGGAGACTCACTATCCCCGTTTATGATGGTGGTGGGATAGGGGAAGGGGGCAAGGCAGGAAAGGGGACTCTGGCTCCTCCAGGGACATGAGTCCTTGTCCCCAGATTCCCTGAGCCAGGTGCCCTCTCCCAAACTCCTGTCCATCACCTGTGGAGACTCCAGGCTTATTACCCCACACAGGTAAGGAGGCCACATCCACTCATCCGCTCCCCTAGAGATCTCGGATCCCAGATGTGTGCAGGAAGGACCCTCCAGGTGTGGGTGTCAGTTGGCCCTTGTCCTGCTTCCCCCCAGCCCATGCCCACCTCAAACCTGGGTACCTGGGCCCCTCGGGGCTGAAAGCAGTGGACTCTGCGGTCCAGCCTCTCACTGGAGGCCTGTGGCTGAGTCAGTTCTCCACGTCCTGCCCCGGCCCCCCGCGTCCGTGTGTCATGTTGACTGGCCTGTCCTCCTCCCCACACCCGCCTTCCTCCAGCCCCGCCCTCTTCAGGGCCTCTGGCAAGAACACCCACACTCTGCAGCACCGGGATCCTTCATCCTGACACCCCACTGGTCACCAGCGAGGCCACCAGCTTGGTCTGGGCAGGCTGGGCACAGGTGCTAGGAGGGGAGGACAGGGAGCAGGTCTCGGGTGTCTGAGCCAAGTGGCCGGGTCACTCCAGGGTGGCACCCAAGGCAAACGGTCAAAAAACTACACCTGGTTCTGAGGAGCACGTTGCTGGAAACGGCTGAGCTGAACCCCACAGCGCCCTGTTGATGGTCCTCGAGCCCCTGCTGCCCACCCACACTGCCCAGAGTCCTCCCCAAGCAGTGGCGAGTGCTCCCACCCTCCCGCCGTCAGAGCAGCAGTGAGTCCTTTGCTCACGCCAGCCTTGGTGTGGCTCCCCTTCCTGCTTCCCCAACTTCCTAATGTCACCCCACCTCCGAGCAGCTGCCAGCCCCGACACCCACAGCTTCAGGAAGCTCACGGTAGGAACGACACCCTGCTTGCGGGGGAGAAGCTCAGGTTTCCCAGTGCCTGACCCTGACAGCACTTTCTCCCTTGGGTCTTAGTAAAGGGAAACTGACTTATTGGCACCGGGGGCTCCACTCATTAGGCAAATGTTTCTCAGCACCTCTTCTCTTCTGGGAATAGGGTGTGAGACAGGTGTGAGCCTGTGGCTTCAGGGACACAGCTCAGCAGGGGCAGTAGCGACCTGAGCATTGGGCTCCCATAGTCAGACTTAGCCATGAAGGCCTTTAAGGTTCTCCAGGACTGGAATAGCTAGTAGGTTTCTTCCGCATGCTGAATCCTAATCACTGATGAGGCCTTGAATGCTGAGTGGAGAAGGCTTTGGAGGCTTCCTTTCCAATCCCAGGGGAAGCATTTGGGGATGGATAGACTAGGGCTGCCCGCCCTAGGTGAGAGCACAGATCACTGGGTGTCTGTGGCTCCTGAGCTAAAAGAAGAGTGATATACATCTCCTCCTGCAATCCTCCCAAACATGGGTGGGAAATTAAGGCTATTACCAATTTTCCAGTATTTCCATTTGTGTTATAATGAGCCATTGTATACTACTCTTTCAATCAGCCTTCTTTGTACAGAAATCTTTTTCTGTTTGGAGATTGTGCCCTCTGGGGCAGGGGAGAGGTGTTGGATCAAAGAGTGTGCCTCAGTTCCCTTAGCCGTCCCACTGCTGGCCCCTGGCAACGTTCCCCATCCAACCACCCTCCTCGGAATCTTGCTTGTTACTGTGAGCTACACTGCACTTGTCTTCAGCTGGAAAAATATTAGAACCATATCCAAAGATACAAAATGTATGTGTTTACTCACAAGTGTCTTTTCCAAAGTGTAGAACAGAGTAATAAGAGCAAAATTCAGAATCTACTTTCATATTTGCTTATATATGCATTTAAAAAACTCAAATAGGCCTGGTGCAGTGGCTCATGCCTGTAATCCTAGCGCTCTGGGACGCCGAGGCAGGAGGATCACTTGAGGTCAGAAGTTCGAGACCAGCCTGTGCAAGAGTGAGACCGTCTCTACTAAAAGAAATAGAAAAAATTCGTGGGATATGGTGGCATGCGCTTGTAGTCCCAGCTACTCAGGAGGCTGAGGCAGGAGGATGCTTTGAGCCCAGGAGTTTGAGGTTGCAGTGAGCTATGATGATGCCACTGCACTCTAGCCAAGGTGACAGAGTGAGACTCTGTTTCAGAAAACAAACAAAAAAACTCAAAAAGTCATTTCTTCCTGATTCCTCAGTTTCCCCAACCAGCTTTGGAGCCTAGAGCTTAAGCAAGCCTTAAACGTCTTGAGGTAGGGCCATTCCCCAACAAGATCCACACCCATGTCCCTGACACGTCTACCATCCCACCAGGCAGGAGCAACCCCCAGTGAGCCATTTGGCGTGGTGAAGAGAACCCTGTGGGACCATGGTCTCATATATCAGGGCCCCCTCTACCAAGTGAAGGGGCGACAGTGCCAAGCATACGGCCCCTCTACTTTTGGCTTCTGTGACTGTAAGATGGGCTTTTGCAAGCTGAGGGTCTGTTCCTCAGCCCTCCCTGCTACCCCCTGCCAAGGAGTCAAGGATGGGGACAATTTGGAGCTCTGTGGTGGGGTCTGGGCCATGATGCATGACCACAGAATCCTGAGTCCTCCTGCTGGCTGGCGCTGGGCACTTTGCCTGTATCTGCCCCTCAATCTTGGGTGGAGCCCTCTCTGCCCTGGGGAAAAGGCCCCTGTCATTTATACCCTCCCATGCCTTTCCAAATCATGCCCTTGAATGCTTGTGTGTCCGCACGAGAACCCATTTCATAGATGAGGACACTGAAGCCCAGAGAGGAGAGGGACTTGCCCAAGGCCACATGAACTGTTTAGCCGGAAGCCAGGGTTGTCCCCCTGGTCTCCCTGCACCTCCCCAGGGTTCCTGCCACCCTGACCCAGCTGGCTTCTGGCACCCCAAAGCAGAGGTGAAGTCACATGTGTCCCTTTTCTGGCTCCCCTTCAGAAACCCTCACCTCTCAGCCACCAAGGAGACCTTCCAGCCTGGGTGAAAGGTCCCCCAACACTGTAGGAGGGAATGCCTTGACTTAACACCCAGAAAGGTGCAGAGATGACCCCTGGCTTGAGGGCCAGATTGGCAGCCTGGGCCGGCTGCTCCACCTAGGCCTTGCAGATGGCCAGAGTTCAAAGACCCTCTAAGCCCACTCCTGTGTGTGAGGACTGCCTCCCCTGCTGCCCAGCGGGGCCTGTGAGTCTCCTCACCCACGGCCTGCCCGGTGCCCATGGCCTGCCCGGTGCCCACAGCCTCCCTGGTGCCCACGGCCTCCCCGGAGCCCACGGCCAGCTGTGTCAGGGAACCCAGGCCGATCAGTCCTGCCGAGGCCTGAGATCTGGAAACCAGAGGCCAGGATGTCAATTTTCAGGGGAAGAGAATGTCTTTCTATGCCACAAAATGTTTTATTATCTGTCAAGCTCCTCCTGGGACTGGGTCTATTTCTGCTGTCTGCTCCATCCCCCTGGTCTGTCCATTCCTCTGCCGACACTGCACTGTTCTAATTTCTGCGGCTTTATGCCGTGTCTGTGCTCAGCAAGCCTGGGCTTCCTCCTTGCTCTGCTGTTCTGATGTCCCTTGGGTACGATGTCACTGATCCTGTCTGCTCCACCTCCGAAACAGTCCAGCTCTGCCTCTGTTTCCCCCAGAGGCCACGCACGTCCTCTGCAGTGGTGCGAGGGGTCCTGCTCCTGGAGGGCAGCGTCGCTGTCCTGCCACCAGGACTCAGCCTACTCTCTGAAAACTCTCTGAAGTTTCCTTTAAGGGAGTGTGTCCGTGGCTGGAGAGATTTAAGGAATGGAATGCATAGTCAATCGTCATTATTCATGGATTCCATATTTGCAAGGTCACCTACTAGATAAAATTTATTTGTAAGCCCAAGATCAACTCTCAAGGCACTTTCATGGTCATTTGTGGACATGTGTAGAACAGTGAATAATCCACGTTGACTGCATGTTCCTAGCCGAACTCGAACAAGGCGACACTCTGCCCTCTTATTTTAGCTCTCATCCTGCAGACAAGTGGCTTTTCCCAATCTATTTAGTGCCATATTTTTCACATTTTTGCACTTTTCGTTGGTGATTTTGCCATTTAAAATGACCCCCAAGCATAGTGCTGAAGCGCTGTCTGGTGTTCCTACGTGCAAGAAATCTGTGATGAAACACGTGAGTTACGTAGGCTTCATTCAGGCACGAGTCACAGTGCTGTGAGTCGTTGTGTTCAGTGTTAATAAATCAACGATATATATTAAGCAATGTGTCTTTTAACAGAATCACACATAAGACAAGGTTATGGGTTGATCCTTTGACAAAAATATCGTGACCAGAGCTTCTCGAGGACTTGCCCCTGTATTTCCCCAGCAACAACGGTTTAGTACTCATTAATTCAGTGCTTGAGGTGACTTTACAGAACAGAACTATCGAGAATAATGAGAGTTGACTATAATTCACTGGTACGAAACACCTTTTATTAGCATCTCCTTTAAATGCTGTAAAGCACTGTTTGCTTTAAGCTGGGGAGGACAGTCCTGGCCCAGGGGACGAGTGCCTGCCATTGTCACATGCTCCGAGCCCCCAGTGGTGGAGGAGAGCATGCCCTGAGCAGCGTGCTGAGACTAGCACATCACTGAAACTGTCATCTTGAGAAAGGCAAACTCCCCAACCATTCTGCCACAAAGGACAAAGACAGAAGTAAACATTCCTGTTAAATCTGCTGTCTTGTCTTCGCTGTCCCACAGGGGCGCCAACCCACCTCCTGTGGCCACCGCCTCTCATCTCTCCCACATGCAGGACTTTTCAGGGGCCCCGGGCTGGCAGTGAGGTGGACTTGTGGCCCAGTGTCCCATATCCACTGAGTGAAGTCACTAGGAGTCGGGTGTTGGGAATGGCCTCAGCATCCACTGAGACAATAAAACGAACACTCATCAAGCTCCTACTCTGTGCGAAGCACTTTGTAAAGATAAACTCAATCCTCCCAACATCCCCTCCACTTAACAAAAGAGGATGCTGAGGCACAGGAAGGGGCCATGACTTGTCTGCACTAGTTACTAGTTACTTGGCTGGTCACACTGCTACTCAGCCCTGCTCCTGACATTTGTGGGGCCCAGGCCCACACACCTTGGGTCTAGGCATTGAAAAGTTTTATATCTAGCTAACAAATTTTCAAAATATGTCTTCTCCTACCTTGACAAATATGCTGCCATTCAGCCTGGAAGGTCAGGTCACATCTTGGAATTCTTGGGTTTCCTTGCTGGAACCTGGTGGCATGGAGCAAGCTGGCTCCCGCCCTGGTCATGGCCCACCCAGCTCTGTCCTACACAACAACGGGCCCCACAGGCACAGATGTGACCACCCCTCCCACATGTCCACACAGCAGCCACCCTGTAAACAGTAACCCTGAGAACAGGGACATGTCCACCGATAGCACAGTTACCGTGGGAGGATGGATGCTGAGTAGAGGTCTACAAGGGCCTGAAGAGGGTACAGGGCTGTCTGAGCTGAGCTTCCAGGATGAGGTGGTGGCCAGCCCAGGGGGACATGTCCCCTTGTCCCTGCAGAGCAGTTGGCAGAGGTGGGGCCTCTGAAGCTCAGATTCATGGTCTGAGGTAGTGCTACAGCTGCCACGTGGGCTGAGTGGCCTCCCAGGCCGGCGGGCTCCAGGCTCATGTGCTCCTAACCCATTAACAGATTGGGTTAATGAGTGATTGTTAATGGGAAATTGACAGGCCATGCCACACAGATCCTAGAGGAGTTTGAGGAGGAAAAATTGCAGGCCCGGGGTAGGTGGCAGCTGGGCTGTGGCATTTTTTCCTTCCTTTCAACTGGGTCCCCTCCCTGCCCTGCCCTCACCCCGGGTCAAGGTCCTCTGCACCTGGAACTCCTCCCAGCAACCTCCTCCTGGAATACAGCAGCCCAGAACCGGAGTCTAGTGAGGAATGCTCCTCGCCGGGGCTTGAGGAAGCACGTGCTTTCTAAGATCCGATTTCATTCTGATCACCGCAGCATACACTTACTGGCTGCCTACTGTGTGCCTGGCACTGTCTTCAGGGAAGCACATCCCCCCCACCCCCCACCTCAGGCTATGCTAAGTCGAGTGCTCTGGCTGCAGAGTGTCCAGCCAAAGGTTTAGGGCCTCAGGAGGTGGGGTTCTCAGAGCGCATGAGGACTGGACAGGCGGGAACGGTAGGGGGACTTGACTTCTCAGTGCATATGCGCCCACTGACTTGTTCAATAAAGCTGTTATTAAGGCCACCACTGTGTGCGAGGGACTGGGCAGCAAAGACCGCTGAGACTGGAGCTCTGCCGGGTGGGGGGCTAGGCAGAGAACAGGTGCAGGGAGGTAGAAACCCTGGACAGAAGATATTCCGGGAGGCGAGGCCAAGGCTGTCAGGCCCAGGAGCATGGACTGAGATGATGGGGAGCAGTGTGGGGTGGGTTCAGGGCTGGGAGTCGGGGGCTGAGCCCTCAGGAGCATGAGGACAATGAGGGAGTAGAAAGGTGCAAACAGAAGGTGGTTCTTATGTCCCGGTGCAAGGTACTCAGGTGAAGGGTGACCTGCCCAGGCTGCAAGCCTCAGCAGGACTCCCTGAGATAGACCGCTCAACAGTCCCCTGGTCCAACAGTCCACCTGATGGACTTAATCCTGCAGCCACATGCAGTAAATGTATATAGCTAGCTTTTACTGAGCACCTACTATGAGTCAGACACTGAATTAGCCTTGTCCTCACAGCTGTATGACATGCATACCATTATTGCTATCCTCCTGTTGCAGCGAAGGGCACTGAGGTCAATGAGGAAGGTGTCCAAAGTCATATAGCTAGGACGTAGCAGATCTGGCATTTCTAGCTGTGTATTCCATTCCAGCCTCTCTGAGGCTCAGTGTTCTCAACTGGAAACAAAGATAATAGCAGCACCTACATCCTGGGGATGTTGAGAAGGTTCCTTGGTTAATATATGTGAAAATTATAAGAACAGGCATAGAATTAAGCCAAACTAGTGGTCGTTATTATTAGCTACTGTATAGGTTCATTCCTGAATCTGGAACATTGACAACACTGAGACCTTGAAATTGAACTTCAAGGAGGCAGTGGTTGGAGATAGAGCAGAAGGAAGCTCTCTTGAAGGCACCGATTTCTAGCACAAGGGGGGCTCCATGACTGGCAGGACTATTCATCTGCACTTGGAATCATTTCCCAGCAAATCTAGTTGGCTTGGTTAAAATCGGCCAGTGGAGACTTATGCTTCTAAGATAGGGTAACAAAAATTAGATTACCCTCCCTCCCGAAACAACTACAAAAGCAGACAAAATATATAAAACTATAGTTTTCAAGATGTTGGACAGCAGACAACCAAGGACAGTAATCCCTGAGAGATGAAAAAGGTTGTGAGTCTGTGATTGGTCTGGAGCTTCCAGACCAGTGTGCAGGAAGGAAGGACCCAGAGAGAATCCAAAAGTTTCCTAGAATTGAGAAGACTGAGCTGGGAGTTTGGGCAGGTGAGAATTCATGGGGAAGAGCAGAAAGGGACAAAGCTACACTTAGAGAGAGCTGTGGAGATCTGAGTACTGATCAATGAATGCATGTAAGAAAATTACATGTTTAGTTGGGATTACATGTGTAGCTTTCTCCCTTCCCAAGGTCTGGGAAAGAACTGCCAGAAAGATTAGAGGACACAGTCCTGGAGATAACACAGAGCCAGAAAGAGCTCCAGTTGCCACCAGCAAGGGTAGAAAACCTCAACATTCATGGAACATTGGGTAAATTGCTCAAAAGGGGTTTTGACTCAGTAGAGGGCAAAATTAGACCTAGACTGAAAGCAGCTCTGGCTCCACATAACAAAGCTTAAAAGAAAAAAAACCAAAAGCATCAACTGTTTCCATGCTACTTGTGTGCATCCCAGAACACAGAATAAAGGAATATAAACATATCTAGCCTCGAGCAACATAAAATTCCAAATGTCTATCATCAATCAAGATTTACCAGGTATGCAAAGAAGCAGTAAAAATATGACTCCTCATGAGGAGAAAAATTAATCACAACTGATCTAGGAATGACACAGATGGCAGAACTAGCAGACAACAACATTTAAAATTGTTACTGTAAGTGTATTCTATACATTCAAAAAGATAAGGCAGAAAAGGAAGGTCGAGAGAGCTTGAGTGCAGCCATCTTGACCGACACCAGACCCTAACCACCCTGAACAAGGGAGTCGCCAGCAATTCACCAGCCCATGATCCCCCGAAGATAGACCAATTACTAAACTGCATGCCTTACAAACTGTCTGTGCTTACCTTTCTGTGACAGCAGTTTATGATTAACCTTTATGGCCTGACCACAAGGCAATACTGGTCACATACAACTGTTTCCCAATGGGGTTTTTGAACACATACAAATGTTACCATTACCCCATCAGAAGTCCTCCTCCTGCTCAGGAGAGGACCCCTACTCTATCTGTGGGGTCAAATCCTTTGTCTGTTTCTGTCTCAATAAACTTTTTCTTGCTAGTTGGCCAGCACTTGAATTCTTTCCTGCACAAAGCAATAAATCCACTTGGCAAGTTCAGGGGGTTTTCCTCCCTACACTGGGACACCATTTGCATCAGAGGGAAGACTGATCATGTTAAGTAGAAACATGGAATACAAGCTGGGCACGATGGCACACACCTGTAATCCCAGCTACTCAGGAGGCTGAGGTGGGAGGATCCCTCGAGCCCATGAGTTCAAGACCAGCCTGGAAAACATAGTAAAATCCTGTTTCAAAAAAAAATTTTTTTAAAGGAGGAAAGAAAATAAAAAATAACTATAGAAAACACAAAAAGGGCTTGAAGCTCAGATTTGTGGGGGAGGGGAGCAAGGGCAACATATGTAACCTAAACATCTGTACCCCCATAATATGCTAAAAGAAAAAAAAAAGAAAACACAAAAAGGATCCAAATTGTACATCTAGAAGTGAAAATGACAATGACTGATATGAAAAATATACTGTGTAGGATTAAAAGCAGCATAGTTAGATACCATAAGTGAACAGATTAATGAACTTGGAGATACAGCAACAGAAACTAGCCAAAAAGAAACACGGAGAGAAAAAAGACTGAAAGAAAAGTGAGCAAAGCAGCAATGAGGTGTGAAACAATGTCAAGTGGCCTAACATACACGTAATTGGAGTTCTGAGAATGCAGGACAGAAAAAAGTATTTGAAGAAACAATAGTGATAAAATTTCCAAATTTGATGAAAACTATAAGCCCACGGGTCCAAGAAACAAAATAAATACCAAGCACAAGAAACATGAAGAAAACTACACCAAGGTACATCACAAGCAGATTGCTTAAAACTAGTGATGAAGAGAACATCTTAAAGGCAGCCAGAGAAAAAAGGAGCATTCCACAGAAAGGAACAGAGATACAGGTACAGCCTACTTCTACCTGCTACTTTGTCTCTGTCCACGTTTGCTCTTCAAAAAGACGGGCCCGGGTCCTTAAGGGAACCTTCCTGAGTGGAGGCTGGCCAGAGGCTTATTTAGTCATTATAAAGATTTACATACATTTGACAAGGACAGATTAAGGCATTTTGAAACAAAAGGGAGAAGGGGAGAGAGATCTGCTCTCTGATTTTCAACTGGGAGAATTAAGCCTTTTATTTTTATTTGTATCTGCCGGTATAGAGCCTGACTGAGCCAAGGAAATTCCCTGGGCTTGTTCTGAATTGACCAAGATTATTTCTGCTACATAATGGAATGAGAACGTAAGCCAGGATTCAGTTTGATTACAGAAATTTTTTGAAAATTAGAGTTTTTTTGCACAGCTGAGTTTCTACTGCTGCACACCATTTAAAGTGTGAGAAGAGTTTGAAGTGAGAAATAAAAATAAAATCCTAAGTCCTCTGATCGACTGAATGGACCCCCTCTTGGCCAAGGGGACCCCAGAGAAACCTTAAAACTGAGTTCCCAGCCACGACTGGACAGGAGGGCAGATACACCTTGTTATACCCCTTCTTTTGCTAACCGGCGTTGTGAAACCATCTATATTAAAATAGTAATCGAAGCCTGATTTTTATTCATATTCATAGCTCCTCCTATAACCTGTTGAATTTGTATATTTGGCCAGCCCACTCAGCACAAATTCTCGTTCCCTTTACCCCTCCCCGGGAAAGTGCTTGGTCTCCACTTCTGCCCAAGGCTGCGCTTCCCAGCCCTCAAGATGGCCAGCCTACGGGCTACGACCCTTCATGAGAAATAAAGCTCTCCTTTCCAAATTTATGAACCTCGTGATTCTTCAATTGACAGAAGGCAAATGAGATTTACTTCCCACAAAGAGAGCACATGGCTTTCTGACTGGGAGGAGGTCTGGGAGTCCGAAGCTCGAAGGCCCAAGCTCAGCGTGGGCTGTCCTGGAGTCAGACAGAAAGAGGTTCCAATCCGGCCTGTGCTGCTGCTGGCTGTGTGTCCTTGACAAGGCCCCAGCCTCTGGGCCTGTGGGTTCTCCCCACTCACCTCTCTCTCATTCTGTTTCTCTGTGTTTGTCTGTTTTTTCAGTCTCTGTCTCTTTTCCTGTCTCTCACACACACACTTTGAAACCCTGTCTCTGGACTCCCTGCTACTTCCTACCTCTCTGTGTCTTTGTCCCTCCTTGCCAGGCCTCAGCCTCTGGTGCTGCCTGCTGCTGGCCTCAGGGCTCCTGGCCCTGGGTCTTCCTGAATGTCCCCTCCTGGCCAGGATCCTGCCTCACTCCCCAGCGCCGCCCCCCCCTCCAGCTGCCCCTGCTTCCAGAGCCTGCGGAGGTGCTTCTGCTAAACCCCTCCTGTCCTCCGCCCTGCAACCGCCTGGGCTTGTTCTCCGTCCTCAGGGCCTCGCACCCCCTCTGGCAGAGCCTATTTTGCAGTGTTTGGACTCCCGTCTGCACACCCCTTTCCTCATCCGTTGGCACCCCAGTGTGCCCTCTGAGGGCAGGCCTTGCCTCTTGTCTCTTTCTCCTCCCCTCTGGGGCAGACCTGGGTGCCCACTCTTGAGGAGGAGGTTCCGCCGCTCCTGGCTCAAGGGTCCCCTGTCTGCATCTTATCCCCAGGGGAGGCCTCCGGGGCTTCTTCTGGGGACTCACGCGTGTTCCTTCAGGCATTGCTGCCTGGCCTGCCATCCCCACAGGCAGCCCCTCAGTTGGCCCCCACACCCTGCCAGAGGCACTAGCAAGAGCCGGGCAGGACGGGGAGTGCCAGGTCCGGGGGACAGAGATGCTGGTCTGGCCCAGCAGGGTCCACAGCCCCTGTAAATCCTGGGCTCTGACCCTCAGGTCCCGTGGGGAGGGTGAGAGCTGGCTGCCAGGTGGCGCAGGTCCTCTGCTTGGCGTTTTCTGGGGCACTTTCCGCCAGGTAAAGTTCTGTAACCCTGAGATGACTGTGCTGAGGGTGGGCAAGGCCTTCGGCAGTGAGAGCACTAGGTGTGCCGTCTAGCCATGGGGCAGCAGCAGTCCCCTCTAAGGCACTGTCAATGGAAAAGAAGATGAACACTACAAAATAATTTACGGAGGTTTATTCTGAGCCAGATTTGAGGACAGTGACCCAAGGCTATGCCCTCAAACACTTGAGCAAGTGAACTCACTGTGCTTGGGTTACAGTTTGATTTTTTTGTTTGTTTTGTTTTTTCTCTTTTTTAACATTTGTTTTTTTCTCTGGTTCATTAGCATCATGCTCTCACTGGAGTACAGTTTGGTTTTATACATTTCAGGAAGACAGGGGTTACAGGTGAAGTCATAAATCAATACCTGGAAGGCATACATTGGTTTGGCCTGAAAAGGTGGGCTTATGGGTTATAGGTGGGTTTAAAGATTCTTTGACATGCAATTGGTTAAAGACATGAAGCTTTGTCTAAAGCCTTGGAATGTTTTAAGATAAGGAGGTCTGTTAATCAGAGACAAGCCACCAATGTGTATTTGTTGCGTAAATTGAGGACCCACAGGTCTGTCTTGCATAGCCTTAGGCCTGTTAATGAGTTACAAAGGATGTCTCCAAGAAGGGAGGGGGCATGATGAGGCAGGTCTGACCTCCCTCCTTGTGACAGGCAATTAGTTTTAGGATATCCCCTTGGCCAAGAGGGAGTCCATTCAGCTAGCCAGTTGGGAGAAGCCTTAAGATTTTATTTTAGTTCACAGCGCCATGTGTCCACTTTTGTGGGAACAAGGGCAGGTGGGTAGGGTGGGAACTTGTTGAGTCATCTGACTTCATGTCTCCTGCTATTTTGCCCTTGAGGACAAGTGGCAAAGGAACCTGGAAAGGACTGTCCCTGTTTAGCTAATCTGGCCAGGCCTAGGGCAGGAAGCAGGAGGCAGTAAGCTCTGCTTCTGACCCTCCTCCCCGGTGTGGTTGATGGACATTGACCCCGGGCTGGGTGGGGATGTGAGTACCCCACAGAAAGACTTTCATGCCTCCTCAGTCTCCAGATGTCAGAGGACCCCTTTGAGTGCATCCTCATGGCCGTCAAAAGGGCCAGAGCACAGGGCAGACAGCCACCTCGTCTGCTCTAGAAAGTCAGAGGCCAGGCAGCCCATAGCAGAGGTGGCCTCTGGCCTTGGCCTACTAAGTGATGGCTACCCATCTAGGGGTTCTGGGGATCAGGCGAGGGGACACCAGGGCTACCCTCCACGCTGCCTCAGTAGACTGACTGACTCACTCTCCCACCTGGGAGATGGGCCGGGCATCCAACTGCCTCCATCCTGGTGACTAAGGGTCTTCTACTGGTGTCTTCTCCACGGGGTGTCCTGACTTCCAAGGCGTTTGTTCCTGCTGCAGGTCCACTTGTGGTGGACAGGGATACTCCGAGTTTCTTGCCTGGCTGGAAGGCAGAGGGAAAAGTCAGGAGCCGCTTCTCTTTTGGGGGACATGCTCTATGGCCTTGGTACCTGTTGGGTGTTTAGAACTTTCCCTCCATTATTCTTCACTATTCCTTCCCACGGTCTTCCCCAGTGACAGACACCAGGGGAGGAAGTTTGTTCCAGTTCTAGGTTGGGGACCTTAAATTCAAATGCAGAGAATAACAGTTAACGCATCAGTGGGTGGCACAGCCTCATGTAATAAACCAGCCTCCCCTACTCCGATAAACACAGGGTATATTGTTCTCTTGGCCCTGGGCTCTCCTTTATGCTGTGTGAGGAGAATGAGTGAGGCCTTCCGCCCCCTGGCTGGCTCCCGGGAAGACAATTCAAGGTGTCTGCACAGAGGGTGCAAACTGGCACCCCCAGGCTGATTCTGACCCATGGACATGTTTTAATAGGTCTGCACTAGCCTAAGCAGTGAATAAGTTTGCCACTAAAAAATTGGAAGATTTCCCATGTAAACCTGGGTTTCCAGCTCTTTCTAAAAAATAAAGACTTGGCAACATCGGGCCCTAATTCTGGCAACGAGTGTGTGGAGCGAGCAGTAGCTGTTCCAACCCCCACACTCCCCACCCTGCCCAGCTAACCTACCTGACATCCTGCCATCCTCACTCAGACACATCACCCACCTTGCCCTGGTCGCATCTGAGTTTGCTGCTGGTGTAGGGACCCAGGTTAGGGCAGCAGCCTCCAAGCATCCTTGAGAAGAGGTTTCAGAGCCCCTCGGCCATCCTGCCGGGCTGCACTGCCCGCTGGACGCTGACAGGTCTTGCCCTGGCCAGAAGGCGGCACTGCAACACAGGGAATGGCGTTCTGGGCTGGGCCAGGAAAGGCTGGATTCTTCCACACCTGCTCTGGCTGGGAGTGGCCCTGGGCAGGCTCATTCCTGCCCAGACTGCAGCTTTCCCTCAGGTGAGGAATGCCCAATGACTAATTGTTAAAAACAGCTTTGAAGTATAATTGACGTACAATTAACTGCACATATTTAAATTGTACAGTTTGACAAGTTTTGATATCTGTGAGCACCTGTAAAACTATCACCACAATTAAATCACGAATATAGCAAATACTCCCAAAATTTCCTCTTGCCCCTCCTTGCCTTCCACCTCCCATTCCCAGACAATTACTGATCTGCTCTGTATCATTATAGATTCGCTCATGTTTTCTAGAATTGTTCATCTGGCTTCTTTCACTCAGTATAATTTTTTAAATTCATGCATGTTGTTGTGCTTTTCAGCCATTCACTCCTTTTCATTGCCTAGTACTGTTCCAGTGGATAGATACACCGCAATTTGTTTAGCTGTTCACCTGTTGGTGGGCATTTGAGTTGCTTCCAGTTTGGGTACGTTGATCCAGTTTGCAATGAGAAATTTATTTCTCCTCTGAATAAAGCCAATCCAGGTCTCGCCGATTACCACGATAAAGTTAGGATACTTTGTGTATGACAAAGTTGCTTTTAAGTCCTCTTACTTGTAACTTAAAAATAAAATCCTAAGTTCCCCTGCTGACTGAATGGTCCTCTTGGCCAAGGGGACCCCAGAAAAGCCTTTAAAACTGAGTTCCTGGCCACGAAAGTAAGTAAGGTCAGGCATGCCTCGTTATACCACCTCCCTTTTGGAGTTTAGACACAACAGTTGACCGGCATTAATGTTAAAACAGAGATCATAAGACTAACAGGCTCTTTGTGACAATAAGATACTAAATTATTAACAGGACCTAAGGCCATGCAGGGCAAAGCTTAAATCACCCGAAGGCCATCAATTGGCTTAACAGATCACTTGAGTATATTGTGGCTTGTCTTTGATTAACAGATTTCCTTATCTTAACTTAAAACATTCCAAGCCTAGCCAGCACAGTGGCTCACACCTGTAATCCCAGAATTCTGGGAGGCTGAGGTGGGTGGATTCTTTGAGCTCAGGGGTTCAAGACCAGCCTGAGCAAGAGTGAGACCCTGTCTCTACTAAAAATAGAAAGAAATTAGCCGGACAACTAAAAATATAGAAAAAATTAGCGGGACATGGTGGCGCATTTCTGCAGCACCAGCCACTTGGAAGGCTGAGGCAGGAGGAGGCAAGAGGATTGTTTGAGCCCAGGAGTTTGAGGTTTCTGTGAGCTAGGCTGAAGCCACAGCACTCTAGCCTGGGCAGCAGAGTGAGACTCTGTTTCATAAAAAACAAAACAAAAAACATTCCAAGACTTTAGACAAAGCTTTGTTTCTTTAACCAATTACAAATCAAAGAATCTGAACCCACCTATAACCTGTTATGCCCCACTTCGAGATATCCCAACTTTCTGAGTCAAACCAATGTTTCCCTTCTATATATTGATTTATGATTTTTCACCTATAATTCCTGTCTCTCTACGATGCATAAAACAAAACTGTAACCCAACTGCCTTGGGACCATTTACTCAAGGCTTCTTGGGTATAGCTCCCCAGGCCACAGTAACACATATTTGGGTCAAAACAAACCTCATTAAATCATTTTACGGGAGTTTGGGGGTTTTTTCCATTAGCATTTTTAAGATTTATTTTGGGCCAGGCACGGTGGCTCACACGTGTAATCCTAGTACTCTGGGAGACCAAGGCGGGAGGATCACTTGAGGTCAGGAATTCAGACCAGCCTGAGCAAGAGCGAGACTCATCTCAGCTAAAAACAGAAAAATTAGCCGGGCATGGTGGTGTTCGCCTTTAATCCCAGCTACTCGGGAGGCTCAGGCAGGAGAATCGCTTGAGCCCAGGAGTTTGAGGTTGCTGTGAGCCAGGCTGACACCACGGCACTCTAGCCCAGGTGACAGAGTGAGACTTCGTTTCAAAAAACAAATAAAGACTTGGCAACATTGGGCCCTAATTCTGGCAACGGGTGCGTGGAGCCAGTGAGCATCACATTTTAAGGAAGCCAGTGGGCTTGGGCCCACCATGCACCCTAGTCTAGCAAGAGTCCCTCTCTTGTTTTCTTTACCCTACCACATACCTTACCCTAACCAGGCCTTTGGCTCTTGTCCTCTGAGTGGCACTGTTAAAGCAGAAATGCAGGGAGAAATAAAAGCAGCTTATTTTTGCCCTGTGAGCTACAGAAGCCCCTTTGGCCATGAAGGAGACACATGTTCTCTGAGCTGGGTGAGAAGGGAAGGGGCAAAGGAAGGCTGGAGTTTGGGATGGGTGTTATGGTGGAAAGTCTAGTAGGTGCTCATAGCGCAGGTGGAGAAAGATTTCTCATGTAGAAATTAAGATATAAAGTTAAATAGTTTATTTTATCTTCTAAGTGGGGGAGAGGGAGGGAGGAAGAGAGAGAGAGAGAGAAAGACAGCAGGGAGATGGTGTGGCATCTCAAGAAAGAGAAGGGGGTGCTCCCAGTGAGGCCAAGTGGCTCGCTGCTTTTATGGGGACAAAGAGAAAGAGAAAAATAGTAATCATTGGGGAGTAATTAGCAGGCAGCTGTGCGATGAGACAGTCCAACTCTCTTGTTTTCTCTGTTCCTGGAGACTTGGTTATATCTGAGATGTAGTCAGGCTTTTCGCAGGGGAAGTGATTTTGTCCCTGAGATATGGTTTTGGGCAGGAAACTAGAGTTTGCCTCCTGCTGTCCATCTAGGAGCTTCTCAGGAACACCTTGAGGCTACAGAAACAAATTCTAAAAGCACTTTCCAGTGAATGTACAGAGAAAGATTGACATTTCCTTTCTGTCTGTCCAGTCTTTTCAGATGTTTGTGAAAACAAAATCCCTGCAGGGTGCCTGCTAGCTAGGGACAGAAACAGCAGAGCGTAGGGAGACCTCATGCTTGATCTTTAGATGTTATTAGAAATTTCAGGATTAGATATTTTCTTGTTATTTCAGCAAGGCAGCTCTTTCAATGGGTCCTTAGGGAGGGGCCCATCACTGTCCTCTTAGACTAAAACCCTCAAGGGGACCAAGGGAACCCTGGTGGTTTGGGGATTAAAGAGCAATTCTGGAGGCTGGAAGTCTGAGGTCAGGGTGCCGGCCCGTGTGTTCTGTGAGGACTCCTTTCCTGGCTTGTAGATGGCCTTTTTTCAGCACATGCTCACGGAGAGAATGTGAGAGCAAGAGAGCTCCCTGGTGTCTCTTCCTGTAAGGACACCAATTCTGTCGGATCATGACCTCTTTAACCTTAATGACTTCCTCACACATTCAGTCCATAACAAGGACAGTCCTTGTAAATGTTATGTATTAACAAACAGGAGCAAGTCAGGCAGCCAAAAGCAGTCCAGGGTGGAGCAGCAGATTGGAACCCCAGGAAAGCTGGGCTCAGAGCAGACTAGGTCATCCCTGAGAGCAGGAGTGCGCTGGATTCCAGCAGGCTGAGGCCGAGGCCAGTGCCAGCCGGGAGCCCCAGAGGACTCTCAGTGCCAGGCAGGAGGGCTTGTCTGGGTTAGCTGAGTGGACAGCACACCTGGGAGGTGTGCGGGCAGGACCCGAGGGCAGGGCCTACTTAGTAGGTGCTGTGGAAGTAATCACAGAAGAGACTCTCACCCTAGCTTCATGTGTCCTTTCAGATGACCATTTATTACAGCTTGAGAGACTGGGAGGCATGGGTCCTTTCAGCCAGCATGTGGGTGCTGATGTCACAGGGCTGACATCGGTGTCCCCAGGCCACAATGGGGGAGGCTGAGTGAGTCTGAATGAGTCTGGGGTGCGAAAGGCTTGCTCTTGCCTGGCCAGCACACTGGGGCCATTGTTTTCAGCGGGACAGATGAAACCAGGCCAGCTGGAAGAGGCCCATTCAACCCCCTGTTTGCTCATGAGGAGCTGAGGGCCAGTGCGACAGGAAGTGACTTGCCAGGGGCTCAGCATTTCTAATGTGGCTGCTTTGTTCCTGCTGTTGACGTACAGTTTGGAACTATGTATTGACTTGCCTCATTGAGGAGAGGGCAAAATCTAGACCTATGCCCTCTGTCCTCCTCTCAGAGGAAGCATCCGTGTTTGGTGAGAACTGAAGTGAAAGGCTCCGAAACTCTTCTCAGCTGAGATTTTCAGTAATTGGCTGGAGAGGCTCAATACATAATCCCTGCAAGAGCAAGGCGGGGCTAAGGGAACACCGTAATGCACAAAATTGCTAATACACATGATTATTTATTTTAAAAATTTATTTATTTATTTTTAGCAATCCCTTTCTGAGCAATACACTGATTATTGAGAAGAAAATTAAGAGATTTTCTGATTTGAATTTGGTAGCTCGGGATGGTCTTCTCTTGTACCTGTTAGGATGTTCGCAGCCATAGGAAACCAGACTCAAATAGTCTAAACAAGGAGGCTTTATCATCCCACATCATAAGCAGTCCTGAGGCAGGGAGACTCCAGGGCTGGCTACTTCAGCAGCTCAATTTGGTACTGTCAAAATCATAAATTGGGCTGGGTACAGTGGCTCATAACTATAATCCTGGCACTCTGGGAGGCCAAGGCAGGAAGATTGCTTGAGGTCAGGAGTTCGAGACCAGCCTGAGCAAGAGGGAGACCCATCTCTACTAAAAATAGGAAACTTAGCCAGGCATGGTGGCATGAGCCTATAGTCCCAGCTACTTGGGTGGCTGAGGCAGGAGTATCACTTGAGCCCAGGAGTCTGAGGTTGCTGTGAGCTAGGCTGATGCCATGGGCACTCTAGCCTTGTTGACAGAGCAAGACTCTTAAAAAAAAAAAAAAGAATCATAAATCAGCAATACACAGTGGCTCACGCCTGTAATCCCAGCACTTTGGGAGGCTGAGGCAGGAGGATTGCTTGAGCTCAGGAGTTTGAGGCCAGCCTGAGCAACATAGCAAGACCCTGTCTCTACAAAAAATAGAAAACTTAGCCAGGCATGGTGGCATGCATCTGTAGTCCCAGCTACTTGGGTGGCTGAGGCAGGAGTATCACTTGAGCCCAGGAGTTTGAAGTTGCAGTGAGCTATGATGAAGATACTGTACCCTAGTCTGGGCAACAAAGTGAGACCCTATGTCAAAAAATAAAATAAAATAAAATAAAATAAACTAAAAAATAAGAAGAAGAGAATGAAAAGAAAAATAAGTGGACACCCCATGGCAGGATTCAGGATCCAATCAGATTGAGCCTTGGCATCACCCCATGGCAGGATCCAGTCAGATCATGCCTCCTGGCATCACCTCATTGCACCTATATTTATCCATTTTCTGTTGCTTATAACAGAATACCCCAAACTGGGCAATTTATAAAGAAATGGAAGTAATTTCTTACAGTTATGAAGGCTGAGTAATCCCAGGTCGAGAAGCCCCATCTGGTGAGGGCTTTCTTGCTGGGGGACACTCTGCAGTGTTGTGAGGCAGCACAGGGCATGCCATGGGGAAAGGGCTGAGTATGCTAACATACTTGTTCAGGTCTCTTCCTCTCCTTATAAATCCACCAGTTCTACTCCCAAGATAACCCATTAATCCATGAATGGACTAACATAGGAGGGCAAAGTCATCAGGATCCAATCACTGTTAAAGGCCCCACCTCTCAATATTGCCACATTGGGGATTAAGTTTCCAACTGTGTTACAGCCAGATATGGCCATGTGATTATTCTGGCTAATTGGATATAATACTTCATATTGACCCCCCCAGGAAGCCAATTCAACAGGGAAGAACAGTTCCTTCTCCCTCAAAACCCTCATCCTGCTGCTTAGACTATGAGTGCTTAATTCCAGCAGCCACACTGCAACACAAGCTAAGTGTTATACACTGGAAATGGCAGACAGGAGAGCTGGAAGGATCCTTGGTCTCATGATTTCGTGGAACTGTCATACTATCCCTGGACTACCTATCTCCCAAGGTATTTTATCTAAAATAAACTTGTCTTGCACATCCATTGTCTTAGTTTAAGCTGCTATAACAAAATGCCTTAGACTGGGTAATTCATAAGCAACAAATTTATTGTTCACAGCTCTAGAGGCTGTTAACTCCAAGACCAGGCCACCAGCAGATCTGGTGTCTAGTGAGGGCTCATCCCTCATAGATGGCAGCTTCTCACTGCATGCTCATATCATGGAAGGGCAAAAGAGGCAAATAAGCTCCCACGGGCCTTTTTATAAAGGCACTAATCCCATTCACATGGGCTCCACCCTCATGACCTAATCACCTCCTAAAGGCCTCATCTCTTAATACTATCACACTGGGGATTAGATTTCAACGTATGAGTTTTAGGACACAAACATTAAAACAATAGCACACATAGCCCACAGCAACCATGTAACTAAGGGGGAGAAGCGGGGCAGAGGGGAGGGGAAATTTTTGCTGGGTCCAATCCCCCCAGTTTCACTGGCTACTCAGACTAAGCTCAGACCCCACTATACATGTTACTGACTGATTGAGGGAGTGGGCTTGGCCAGTTCTACTCTCAGGAATAAAAGGAGAGCAAGAGGCCCAGCACTTACCTAGCCTGGGAAAGAATAATTCTGGAGGCTTCAGCGCCAGCAAGAGAAAGTATGGATTCTCACCCTGTGGCACCACTGTTTTTTTTTTTAACCAAAGCATGTTCTCAAGTCTCCTACCCTTTTAAGAGAGCACAGTGGGTAATATTTTGGACATAATTTAGAAAGCACATTCCTGGGGGAAGGGGATTTTTTTGTGTGTGGTTTTTAGCTTAGGAGTAAGTTATCAGGAGTAATCGCCAGTTCTATTCTTCACCGCTCTGCCTGTCATCCAACATTTCTGTTTAGCCAGTGAATGGTGACAGGTGCTCTGGCAGAGATCTAGGACCAGCCAATAGAATTATTTGGATCAACACCTATAACATTATTCCAAATTGCAAGCTAAGTTATTATAATTCCTCTATTTCCCTGAGGTTATGGCAAGAAATTTTATATTTGTGAGTGCGCTGCATTCAGTGGAGCTGGACGAACCTCACTGGGCATTGCTCTCCATCTACTGTGGAGCCTGGATGGTTCAAGCAGCATATAGCGCAGTGGCTAAGAGCAAAGACTCTGGAGGCAGATTACCTGGTTCAAGGCCAAGCCCCAGCTTGCCTGTCCTTATGCAAGTTACTTCATCTTTGTGTACCTGTTTCCTCCTCTGTAACCTGGGAGTAATATTAGTACATTCCTCACTGGGATGCTGAGAAGGCTGAATAAGTAACCCACAGAAGGGACATAGTAAACACTTAACAGGTGTTAGGAATTATTACCACTATTGTCCTCCAGCAGAATTGATAGGTATTTAAACATGGACCCAATCTTGAGACCTGAATCTCCAGCCAGTGATTTCTCTCTCCTCCATCCTCCTCCGAGGCAAACCATCTTAGCGCTTAAGCATTTCCTGCCTTACACTGCCACGTGGGTGTCCTGGATTGCTAACAGGACTGCATCCCCCTTCAGGATAAAGACCAGATCTAATACTTATCTAGTGGACACTGAAATGTTTTGCCAGGCATATTATTCAGAATGATTTTATTTTTAAGCATCATATACACATTTATAAGTGTACAAGTGATGTATTTTATGTACATGGGTTAGGTTGCTCTTTAAGGACAGCATTGAGTGCCTACTGAAAATTATTTTATACAAGAGTAAAGTTTGAAAAATAACAAACATCAATTTAGGAGACTAAAACTAAACATGGATATAGAGAATGGATATAGATTTCTATAATCCAGAACAGAACCCTTACCCACTCTGCCCTCCACCTTCTTCCCTCCTAGGTGGTCACCATAGGGCAGAAACTGTAATTAGTCAAGGACAGACTTCATTGTGCGGTACCCAGACTGTAATGGAGACAGGGAAGAGCAACAGACAAATTGGCACTTTGGTGGTTGGCCACAGCCTTGCCACAAGCCTACCGCATCTTCTTTCACCCAGAGCAGGGATGTCCTGGCCACTGCAAAAGTGATGGGCCTGCTGCTGCTGACTTCTCTGCAGTGAACTCAATCTCCTTGCCTCACAAGAACATCAGAAAGGTCCTCTGTTCCTTCCAGCTTTAGATTCTGAGGGAAGACCAAAACACATGGACTTTGGTACCGAGAATGAATCATAAAACAAATTCTAGTTGAGGTAATAAGGCAGTGACTACAAAGAATGAGGTTTGTCCTATGATTATAAAGAAAATTATATCACAGCAAATATAATTTGCATCATAAAGCTGGCTCGCAATCCTTGCCAATAGCAGGAGAAAAAGCAAAAAGCAAGCCTTCTCTGGCTCTGGTTCCTGCAATACTCTACCTGTGAAGGGCCTAACAGCTGAGCTATCCGCCCTTAAGTGGCTAAGGGAAGCGGATGGGGAGGCCATCAGGAACCACAACACATAGGTACCATAGTCCCCCCTTATCCTTGGGAGCTATTCCAAGACCCCCAGTGGGTGCCTGAATCCATGGATAGTACCGAACTCCATGTATACCATGTTTTTTCCTATACATATACATCTATGATAAAGTTTATAAATTTGGCACAGCAAGAAATTAACAACAAAATGGAATAATGAAGTAAATAAGGATGACTTGAACACAAGCATTGTGATACTGTGACAGTTGATCTGATAATCGAGAAGCTACTAAGTAACTAATGGGCAGGGAGTAGTCACAGTGTGGGCATGCTGGACAAAGGAAAGAGTCATGTCCTGGACAGGACAGTGAGATTTCACCATGATACTCAGAATGGCAAGCAATTTAAAACGTGAATTGTTAATTTCTAGAATTTTCCACTTAATATTTTCAGGCCACGGTTTACTACAGGTAACTGCAACTGTGGATAAGGGAGGATACCGTATTAACCCCATCCACATGCACCTCCTCCAGGCACCTCCTAGCCCCCGCTGTCCTATGGCCCCATCCCTCATTATGTCCCTGCAGCTGCGCTCTCTCCCCAGTCTCTGTGCTGGCCTTTTCTGCACCTCCCAATTCTTCCCCCACCCAGGAGTTCTCTTTAACAATCCTAGACGGTTTCCCTCAGGACTAAGCAGCTGTCACTCTGTACTGGAAGCAGATGGGATGGGTCGGTGCACAACATCCACTTGCCCTCTCCCTGGAGCACCTTCCTGTGCTGCTAAAGGTGGACAGCTCAAATCACACCTTGCACATTTTCTGCAGCTCAGGTTCCGCAAGTTGCTTAGGTTTGGCTAATCAGTCACATGCTGCTGGCATGCAGAGCTCTAGGGGCAGAGGGCCCATGTCCATCACTGGACTCTAACTCTGAGATTGTTACCAGAGTAGTGGAGGAAGAGTCCAGATGGGAGTAAAAGACTGAGAGAAGGAAGGCCAAGAAAACGTCAAGTTCTTATATGAAGTGCTGAGAGTATTTCTCTTGGTGGTTCTAAGCTCTGAGTTATCACAGTTCCTTATATATTATCAGGATAAATATCAAGGCCAATGTTACCAGTCCAATCTTCTCAAATAGCTCAAAGCCAAGCCCCAGTAATGGCCCAATAAGTCATGGGCTATGGCCAGCCCCCATTCTTCAAATGCTGAGCACTCTGGGGCCCTTAAAAAGAGTCTTGATCACGGCAAAGTGAACAAGCCTGTCACGGGGGGGCAGGAAAGCAGAGCTAGGGTCAGAGCAGCAGGAACCTCAATGACGCCACAGAATCACCAATGTTTCTTCGCAGTGATACTCAGCCAGACTAATTGGGAACCAAGTGAGGGGCATACAACTGCTCTCTCATGGGCAAAAGGCAGGCTTCTGTGGAGACATAGCCCAGGGCGGGGTTTCTGAGCTTTGGAAGCACCCTATGCTTTAGAAGCCTGGTGTGCTAGGAGACCAGCACTTATGTCCACAAAGATGGTGTAAGAATGAGATTCCAGGCCTCCCCACAACAGCTTAGCAGCAACACTCCTGAAGTCAGAGAGACAGATGGCCTGCGTGTCACCTACCTCAGATGGAGAATCCTCAGCAAGGCTACTTGTGGATCCACAGGCCAATATATATTTTTATTTTATTTTTTCCTTAGTCATTCTTTCTACATGTAGTTTGCATCTGACCATCAGACACCTTAGGATGCATCAGGTATGGGAACTACCATCTCCATAACCACAGATAGGCGCTGCATGCATGTCACTGTCGCCTTCATGGGCTTCTGAAGAAGACAGGTCATCTCTCCAGAGTCAGCTGCTGCCTGCCTTCCTTCCTTCCAATCACAAGCACGTAAGTCCAGCATCCCTGGGTTGACAACCAGCCACAGTGGCTGTGAAGCACAATCATCCCTCTTGGGAGCTAAATTGGGCTCTTTTGTTTAGGCCTTAGTTTTGAATACCCAGATTAGTGGTTACAGGCTCTTCAATCAGCACGGCAGTTGGAGACACACAGCGCTTGGTCCTGGCTCAGTGGCTCTTCTATACCTGCTTCCCACCCAAATAAAAACTAGCTTATGCCAACTGGACAGTATCTTTTTCTTCTTCAGTGGTCATGAACTAAGGAATGGGCAAGAGAAAAACTGGTCCCTGACTCCCAGTGGTGGGTCATTTGGACTGGCTGGTGGCTGCGCTGCACAGGTCATCCTAATCCTATAGGGGAACCTCTCTCCTAAGCAGAGGCAGACCTGGGAAATGGAGCCAATTCTCACTGCTCCTGACTTCATTATGAGGCCAGAGGTCACATGCTAGCATGTATGAAATCCTGAGCACTTCTACCAGCATCCCGCTTTGGCTACCATTCCATTGAAATCCTATCTAATTAGCCTCTCACACGGCACTTCAGCGTTCAGGCAGGTACCATACTCCAGTGCCCACCCCTGCTTCCAGGGTAGGGTGCCTGTCCCAGAGCAGGCTTAGAGTCTACAGCAGTGGTGCACACAGCAGCCATGGTGTCCCAGGCCACAGCCTTCCTTCCACTGCAGGTACCAAGGTCTTCACTGTGGACCAGCTGGCTGGGGACACTAAAGGACACTAAGTGTCCAGCAATGCCCAAATACATGGACTTACTGCTGGCTGTCCTCATTGCGGTGACCCTGGGTAGCACTACCAACCTCCAGAGAAGATGGGTCCCCCTCTGCTCTTTCAATAGCTGTCCCACAGCTACACAGCTGTGGACTGGTGTGGCACAAGGAGGAGACTGCCACATCGACCAGCTGGCACTGTGGGACTCTCCTTCCTTGGGACAGATAGCTCTATTCCCAAGACTTTCTTCACTGTTCTTGGCAGCCCTACTTTCCTGGCCATTGCCACCATATTTTACTACTCTCTCTTCCTTTCATCCTCATCTCTCTCCTCTTTTTTCTGCCGGGTCTCCCATATGTCTTGACTTTGGCACTGGCAAGCGTTGGCCTTTAAAGTCTTTGACACCCAATGAAGTAAAAGCTCTTTATGTTCTCAGTTTGGGGAACTAACTGATAATAATTCCATCATCTAAAATTTTCCTGTTTGGGTCCTCTTCACTATTTTCATTGCTAATCAAATCTGATGGCCTTTTTCTAAGTTACTTCTAGGTGCCTGGTTAATCCTTCAGGTTGAAGGTACTGCATAAGTTACTGTATTTAAGATATCCTACGGCGGCCCATGAAAGATCTAATAAAATGTTCATAAGAGTTGACACAAATAGGGAACATTCAAATACTCCAATGCTTACCATAATTACCTACCTTTTCATTGGCTAAATGCAGGAGACAGGCAAAAGCCAGAGGTATAGAAAGGTTCTGAGCCATGACAGGGGGCAGGCTGGAAACAAAGGGGCAAGTATTTAGCTAGGTCACTGCAAATGTAAGAACAAAGGTTCATTCATCAAGTATGAATAATACATATATGATGTTTCTCATTCTCATATAAATGAGAAACAAAGAAATATTTCAGATGAATATAAGCAGGTTTTTCTAGCTTCTTATTCAGAAAAAAAAATCTCACATTGCACTCCAGTCATCAAGCACAGAAAAATGCTGCTTTAAATTTGTTCTACGTTAACTTATTAATGCAAGGAAGAAACAGAAAAGCTGCAACAAGTGTTATATTAAACGGTTGTGCACAGAGGGGTCCATCATACTAACAGATCCAGCCGAGCTCAGCCGCGACACAGAGGAGAGATGGTGAACACCCCAACCTCTCCCGCCCCCGTGTCTCCCAGCATGCACCTCTTCTGCAGGTCCTTTGTGAGTCCACTGAGCATCTTCTCGCCAGCCACCTCCACAGGGGCCCCTTCTTTTCCAGCTCCCTTGTGGTTTGCCTAACAGAATCACATTTACAGGTCACATATTTAGGGCTAGTTTATTTCTGAAAGTGCAACAGAAACTTACACAGTTGTATCACCAAAAAGAAAAGTTTATACCTAAATGAAATGAAAATAATTTCTTAGATTGATTGACTGACTGATTTTCAAACTCATCCACACTGAATCTTAGTTATTTTTTAAAGAAAAGGATCTATAAAGGGAACCAGTGCCTCAGCCCTAGATTATGACATTGACATTTACTGAGTTACAGTAAACGTGCATGTCAATGGCCAGTATAATCCTGGTAAAGGGGACATTGCAGGGGCTTCTAGGTCTTTCTGGGAAAAAAGAAATAGTAACAAAAAGCCATGATTTATAGCTTCAACTGGACTACACAGCTAAGGGCAGCACAAAATCCATATTTTTTTGTTTTTTGGTTTTTTTTTGAGACAGAGTCTTGCTCTGTTGCCTGGGCTAGAGTGAGTGCCATGGTGTCAGCCTAGCTCACAGCAACCTCAAACTCCTGGGCTCAAGCGATTCTCCTTCCTCAGCCTCCCGAGTAGCGGGGACTACAGGCATGTGCCACCATGTCCGGCTAATTTTTTCTATATATTTTTAGTTGTCCAGCTAATTTCTTTCTGTTTTTAGTAGAGACAGGGTCTCGCTCTTGCTGAGGCTGGTCTTGAATTCCAGACCTCGAGCGATCCTCCCACCTCAGCCTCCCAGAGTGCTAGGATTACAGGCGTGAGCCACTGTGCCCGGCCACAAAATCCACATTTAAAAGTAAACTCAAGCTTTCCACTTAAACTCTTTCACTTGCATCGGGACATTCCTTGAGTGGAAGGAGTCAGAAAAAAGAGGGAAGGATTCTAGCTGAGATTTCACTGAGTTGGACCTAGTTAATCAAGGTCTCACTTTGTTCTGAAGGAGAAAGAGAATCTTATAGCATAATAATTATTTTTCTACCACTTTCCTACTGAGAATACATTCCCCAAATCAGAATTATTAGATCAAAGGGTTTAAACATTTCATGGCGTCTAAGATGTAGTTATAATTTACTTTCCAAAAGGGTCATAGGGTCATGCATCAACTTAAATTGCTACCAGCGGCAAATAAGTACTCCACATTTTCCTCAACTCAGTACTGGAAAACACTACTTAATTGCTAAAACTGCTGTTGTTCAGCATAAAGATGCCTTCATTTGTACTTTTTGATTACCAGCAAGACTGAATTACGTCCTATCACTAGTTTGCCATTTGTATCATCTTTCATGTGACCTGCCTGTTTGTGTACTTGGTTAATTTCTGTCTTAGAGGCATGATGTCTTCCTTACATTTTTGAATAAATTTTTCTGTGTTGGAGCCATTGACCAAATTGAAGCATCTTCCAGCCGTAGAAATCAGCCACCCCACTCCCACATTCGGGGCACCTAGAGAACCCGCAAGGTACCTCTACCTCTGTATCTGTTTCCTTTCTAGAGAACTCTGTCAGCAAACTCCACATACTCTTCTTCAACTTCTTCATGTCCATCTTTTTGGCAGTCTTGGCATATTGAATTTCAATTTTATTCACCTGAAATAAGTATAGAACAAATTAAAACTAAGAAGAAGAAAAAGAACATTTACCATCAATTCACTATAAAAACAAAAGTCTGGAATTCCAATAAAGAAGGAATTCAGTTTGAACCACAGAATTACAGAGCTCTCTTTGGACACACTAAAATAGAGTACCTCATGTCAGATCTCATTTCTTTTTTCTTTTTTTTTTTTTTTGAGACAGTCTCACTCTGTTGTCCGGGCTAGAGTGCCGTGGCATGAGCTTAGCTCACAGCAACCTCAAACTCCTGGGCTCAAGCAATCCTTCTGCCTCAGCCTCCCGAGTAGCTGGGACTACAGGCATGCGCCACCATGCTCGGCTAATTTTTTCTATATATTTTTAGTTGTCC
>CAUYSK010039777.1:0-13700 GCA_963575035.1 Avahi laniger | reverse complement strand
GTAAAAATTATGTACAGTATCATAAAAAAGATAGAAACTAAAATTTTTCATGTGGATAGTGGAAAATACATATGTATATATACATATATATTAAACCTAATTTCAGATATTAGAAAGCATGTATACATATGTATTTTAATTTTCTTTACCCTAACAATTTTAAAGAAAATCATAGGAATGGGATATTTAAGAGAATAGCAAATATACATCATAGAACACATATTTTAATAAATTATTTTATAAATACGCTGAAATTGCATTACAGAGGCAAATTCAACTCATGCCTAATGTAGTTTACTGATCAAAGAGTTGGAAGGCCTATATTGCACTATCTGAACTATATGATCTTACAGCACAATACTCAATTAGTTGCCATTGTCAATATGTTAAAGTATACTACCAGCTGACTTATAATTGCTAACATTACTTAATATTTCTTTTAAGTTATAGTACTATTCTGTAATGACAAATGCTAGTTTTAGAAATGAAGTCCCATGTAAAGTTTCATTTAAAGGGCTTCACTGCTTTAAAAAAAAAGTGAAAAAAAGTTATCCAGTACATAAGCTGTAACAAGGCTAAATAATTTTCCACAATGACATCAAAGTTCTGATTGTGTATCAATTATTAATATTTCCTTCTTATTGAATCTCTCTGACTGCTATGGTCATTTTCAATAGGAGCATATTAAGGCACTTGGCGGTTAAATGATTTTCCTGAGACGACATGGATATTTAAGGAGCAGAGCAAGGAGAAAGAACCTGGTTCCTATTTATTAATTCAGGGTTCTGTCCACTGCACCACACTGTCTTTAGGGACTGCTAATGATGAAAAGCTGATACATAAAGAAACAAAGAAACTTATTTCATATTTAAGTAGAAAAATTTGGACAAACAGTTATTTTGACTCCTGAAACCAGTATGTTTTCTACTATAGCAAGTATCTTTCCCCAAAGACAAAAAGTAATTAATAGAAAAGAATACAATATTTTCTCAAGGAATTCAATGGCTGGCAGATAGCTGGATCTTTCAAGGAATTGAGCCCGAAATAACTATAAATTTAGGAATAGCAAGTGCCTTTCTGCCTTCTCTGTTTCTGGGAATGAGTGTTGCATTAGTATAAACGTGGTCTGCCTCATTAATGTTCAGGTTATCTAGGATGTTAGGAAAAGAGTGCAAGCAAGGAAGTGGGCAGTAAAGCTGAATGACTTGAAACTCAAAACGGGAGGGAGGGTTTTATATAGGTGAAAAAGCAACAATCTAGATTCCCCCAACCCCAAAAAAAGCAATTAGGAGAATGAAATTTGTTTTGTTTCAGATGGCTACCTGTTGCACAATTATACTCACTTCATCTCTACCTGTTGTGTAGGTAAGAAGAGTAGCAAGTACACACATAGGCTGCTGGGGAAGTTCAGTAATTACAAAATTAGGGTTCCTATTAAGGTTAAGGAGGTAAAAGGAATATTTCTTGAAACGATTGGAAATGAAAGGGAATTTTTATATAGATAGACTGAGAAAAGAGTTTGAGGAATTTAGAGAAAAGGGTTGGGAGAAAGGTAGGCAGTGTCTAGAATAGTCAAGAAAAAGTGAAACAGAGAAGTGTAGGAAAGATTATTACTAATTGGAAGGACTAGCATTTGGGTCATTTGCCACAGATAACAAGCATATGAGACATGATTGAATTTATTGTTCTTTAGATTATGGGCCTGTGTAGACCAGCAATTGTTAAAGACTTGGTGAAGTATGCAGACTCTTCAGCATTCAAACAGAAGATTGTTCAGATGATGTTCTGCATATTATTAAATACAGCATCCCATCATCTTCTGTTTCCCTTTGCAGGACTGAAATATTCATTTCCACAGCCGCTGGGAGTATTGGCAGCTGAAAGCTCTCAGGTAAGTTTCTCTCCTGGACTTGCCCTCAGCGGAGGATGCTAGATTTGTCTGGATGTTCCCTGGTCCCCCGGTTCCCAATGTCAATAAGGAGTACTGGTACCGAGACGAGCCGATGATGGAGTGATCACAAACACAGAGCAATTTTATACAGTCTATCATGTAAAAGAAAGAATGAAAGTAAGGAAGAAAGCTACACAAAGTGAAAACACGTTCCAAAACTTGCACCTGGCAGGATTGGTTGGGGGTGATTGACAGGTTGGTATTATATAACAGGGGTAGGTTACATAACAGTTTTCCTTTCTGCACGTGTCTTCCCCAGAATCCTTCAGGAAACTCCACCTATGTTATGCTAATTAGATGGTAATGAGCTTTAGATCGATAAAAGGTTACTAGGAACTTTTTATTACGTACGTTTCCACCAGAGAACAGTTCTAGTCGCAGTTTGGTTCCTAGGTACAATTCAGTTCCCGCTCTCCACCAGACCTAATAAAGTGAGCCACCTTGCTTAAAGTCACACCTCCTGAAGGAAACCTGCTTCTAGTGGCTGACTGAGACCAGGTCTCTAAAGATACAGCTCATCAAGTTCTGACAAGGTAAGGGCCATCTCAGTTCCAGAGCTTCTTGTGGGATCAGAAGAAGGCTTTGTTATTTTTGTGACTAGTCTGCAATTTCTGCCTTTGCCCAATTCTATTTCCCTCCCACCCTTATAGATGTTGTCCCCAAGATCACTTCTTGTTCTCTCTGCCTCCGTATCTGTGTCTAGGACAACTCAAAAACATCTAATACTGCACTTTTCTTTCCAAGACAACCATTATTAGCCACTGCTTTGGAATCATATGAAAAAGAGAAAAAAGGGTTTCTCGTTAAAGGGAATTTTCCTCGGCTACTACAAGCAATTTTGCATAAATCAGGTTACTTTATAAATGTGTGACCATAATTTTAGGATAAATTCCTTCTGGTAGAATGACTTGGTCAAAGAGTATATCCATTTTAGTGCTCTTTAAAGAGATTGGAAATTTCCACAGCCAGCCTTCTGAGTTTGGCCAAGCCATAGATGACAAATAGTTCTCACTATAATTTTATTTTGTATTTCTCTCACTGTAAGTGATTTTTACACAACTTTTTATATGATCATTCATATTTTATTGTTGTTAACTGGGTATAAACTACTTTATTGTGTTGATCTTTTTCTATGTGATATTCTGTACCTTCTTTTTATGTCAAGGAAAATTAAACTCTTAAGTTACAATATTTTCCTCTGCCTTTACTACATATCTTGCCATGTAGAATATTTTAATTGCTTATGTATTTATAGTTACCAATATTTTTTATGTATTCAGATTTTTGTTTTATAAATAAAAAGTGTTTTACCACTATGAGATTATTTTTAATTCTAGCATTTTTCTTGTAGTTCTTTTATAGATTTTTGCTTGTTTGATAAAATGTGATACAGTTTGTGATATTTCTTGAGTAGTGATCTAACTATACTATTGAATTCTGTTTGCTAATATTATGGGAGGATTTTTATACAAATATTTACATATATGAATATTTGATAAGCTCTTTTGTGTGTTATTTATGTCAATATTATTAATGTCATGTCACTTATGAGAATATGAATTTTTTCCCTATGTCCAGTTTATATGAGTTTTAACTTTTAAAGGTTTGGCCTGCTACTCATTTGAGAATAGCCCTTTGACAACAATCCCTATTTTTTTCTTCAGCATATTATGGGAGTGCAGATCTTTAGGTTATGTATGTTGCCCTTGCCTCCCCCCTCCCCTCAAGTCCGAGTTTCAAGTGAACAATCCCTATTTTTGATATTGTTATTTATCTACTTAGATTTTCTTTTCTTCTGAGTTCTTATTTCAATATTGCTTATTTATATTAATTTGCTCTATCATTTTTCCTTGAGGATCATCTCTTATTTGATATATGTGTCTTTTTCCAGTTTACTTATAATTAGTTTGGCCAAATGTTTATATTTTATTAGTTCTTATTGAAAGAAAAACTATTATATTCATTATATAAATTATTTTTCAATATTATAATATTAATCTTTACTTTTTCTTAATTGATTTCTTTCTTATGATTCTAAGGTTTATTTGGGTTCCATTCTTTTAGCCTGTTTAATTAAAACTTACTTTACTTTTTGTTCTTATTTACATATTAGTATAAACAAAGCATAAATTTTTCTTTGAGCATTGTTTTAATTGGCCACAGATGTGTTTAAATTATTTTCTAGAAATTTTAACATTATTATTTTGATTTTGTTATTGGCCAAAGAGGTGCTTAAGAGATGGTGGTTGTTTTTCATTTCCAGGTGTTGTGCTAGGGTCTAATATTGTTGTTGTTTTTGTTAATTGATTTTATTAGTCAGTGATTGGGTGTTGATTGCTTTCCATTATTTTTTTTAAGAATAAGTATGCCATTTTAATTTATAGATTCTGGTTTTCTATATTTTCTGGAAAGTTTTTGCTACATATTTTTCTGTTTCTCTTTGTATTTCTCATCTTCTCGAACATCAAATATGAGTTAGGTGTATTTCTTGCTATATGTGTATATCATTTTCTTGAATCTTTTAAAACCCGTATTCATTTGGATTTTATTTCAAAACTCTATCTCTGACTTCCATATTGTTATTATTTTTTAAATTTTGTTTTTGTTTATGTTTTTCACAAATGAAAATCTCCTTTGAACTGCTCTCACTTTGAACTTCATTACATCACATTTTGTTTTTCTCTTTCTCTGCTTTCCTGACTACCACCAGCCCAAGGTTACGTTAGTTTTAAATCACATGTTTCCTAGACTTTTGTACCTCTGCTTTGGACTTTTATAAGTCAAATACTTCATTAAGATTTTTAGTTATTTATTTAACTCATAGCAATATTTTTGGTTGCAATTTTTTGTCTCCTCTATGTCAGTGTTTTCTTAGCATGTGTATTTCATCTACCATTTTCCCTTGTTCTTTCTTGGATTGTCCCTTGTAGTGCCTTTTTATGTTATGCCAGTTCCCTTTTGATTATGACTCTATAGATCCTGTGCCCATTTCTTTTTTAAAAATTATTTATCTTTTAATAAATTCTTCCTGGACAGGCTATTTGCAGGAGGTTCATGTAGGGAAGTGGCGAAGAACATGTTCCAGGAGAGCCGGAATTTTTCTTAGAACACACTTTTTTTACTTTTACTTTTTCACAGCAGTGTATAGTGGCAGTTGTAACTTTCTTTCCAATGCGGAGTTTCTCCCTCTTGTTCTGCCTTGCTGTCATAATGCTTCTGAAAATATCATTCTTTGTGAGATTCATTCCTGATCTTTGTGAGATTCATTCCTGATATCCTTGTTTCCTTTTTATGCCAAGATAAGCTGGCTACTGCTGCCAGCACACACACTCATTCCCTTATTACAAACTGCAGTTTGTTTGATTTGCCCTTTCGTGTGAATCACTCTTTTTGGAGAACTCTGCTCTGCCACTTTGAGATGTGCAGCCACAGGCTTCTTTTGTCAGCACCTTCACCTCTCTCTGACTTTCCTTCTATTTAGTAGAACTTCTTCCTAAATTGTAGTTTGAAGTCTTCCGGATATTTTATGATTATTTCTAAAGAAAAGGGAGGGATTTTATTTTTATTCTATTTTAAAAGACAAAATCCTTTCTATTTAATTTTGAAATGCATTGTTGAATTTTGCTTAGATTATTCACATATTTAACTTTAAAATCTATTTTTAAGATTTTATGTCTTGAAATTAATGGATGTTAACTGACAGACTGCACTGGATAACAGGACTTGCCTGGGATCAGTGTGGCTACAGATAATCTACCAGCTGGGCAATAAAAGAAATGTTTTACTCTAGAATCTTCGTAACGAAATATGTAATATTTAGAATTTTCTACATACTGTAAGATATTCATTGTTATTATCTAATTTAAATCATTTTTAAGAAGACCCCTATACTTCAGTAGAAATTAAAACTTGAAAAACATATTATAAAATGCAAAATTCTGTATAAAAATGCAAATTCTGTAATGGTTTATACCAAATGTATCAAAACATTAGCATTTTCAAGTATTCTTTAACTCTTTTAAACCCTAACTTTTTTCAAAGTGAATATTAAGTGCTTAAAGTAACCTTAATTCTTTGTCAGAATGATATATTGAAGAAAATCTGCAAAGGAGTCTCTCTACCCCATGATAAGAAATGGTCAATGTTTGTTTGTTCTGGGTTTCTTTGCAGGTGGAAATAGCTCATCCTCAATGCACAGCTTTTGTTCTCCTCTAATTACTGATTCTGTACATGACCTCTGGAATTGAGGCATGTATTCCACATAATTTTGGGGGGGTTCTTTTGTTATAGACTATGTGATAGCTATGTCTTTTATTAACTGTTTTTCATGAGGCAAATGATTTAACCTATTTCCTCATCTAGACTGAGATATTTTCTAAGTTCCCTGAAAATTCTAAATTGATATGTCTCAATGATTCTGAGTAAATCCAATTATTTCTACTAAAAAAGACTACTCTAATTTGGATTAGAACCATATGGTTTGGATATTAGAGTTTTGGCCCATATATAACTCAAAATCCATTCCTCTCCTACCAATATGTGCTAATTTACATTTCAAAATAGGGTGATATTTTTAAATCCTAAGATATAGCAAAAATTGGACACAACTGAACCAAACTCTTTCTAAATTGAAAAAAGATGGATCATTTAAAATGAGAAACACTTTAAAGTTTGGATGCAACCAAAGTAATATATTTTTCCTTCTTTGAGTAATATATTCATTCCCACCAAAATCATTACCATGTATCAAAATGCTAGAAACTATAATTCTGATGTGCTTCACTATTCCCATGCTGGATAATAGTTTACCTGGTTATATTATTAATGGAATTCTTGCTTCAACATATATTTTAGTGAAAACATTTTCTTTCTATTTGGAAAATAAAGGGATGATAAGTTATTTTTTTATGTAATAGAACATTTTTCTAGAAAGTAAAGTTTTGAAAGAAAACATTCTAAGAACTGTATATTTATAATTAATGTCTCTGCATGGTCCCTGATGCTTTGGCTGTGCAGCTCATATTATTTCTAAGTATCAGCCAGAATAAACACTGGCTTTGTTATAGGGCAAACTGATATAAAGAGCCATATGTGCTCCAGTGACACAGCACAAGGAGACAGACAAAGGCCTTCGCTACGAGTTTCTTTTCTTTTCTTTATTTAGATTTCTCCCTGAACCTACTGTTATCCCTTCTAGTTAATTTAAATCATTTCTTCTTGCCAGCCTGTACCTGCCAAATAAAACATCCCAATCAAGTGTCTAGTGTACAAAGCAGAAAGGTTTGGTCTGATCCTGGCAGACTTTTGTTCTCTTCCATCTCTATAACCATGCTACCTAATTAAATTCTATAGGACCTTTACTAAGACAAGATAGGTCAGGTACGTGAAAGGAGAAAGAAAAGAGAGTCAGTCAATTATGGTAACCAGATTGGCTTTCAATGGCACCAAACCTCATCAACCTACTTTCTTGCCACTGTCAGGTCCTCCCAGACCTCTGGCACCTGGTATCAGGTCAGCTGCTGATTTACTTGAGCCTAAACACATACCTTTCCAATGTCTTGAAATTTAATTGTACAGTGAATTTGCTGAGCCTTCCAGAGTCTTTCCACTCTAACGTAGTTAGTGAACACAAACTCTTAGAGAAGAAAAGTGAGAGGAAAGTAGATAAATTGTCTCTAATATATGATTAAATTGTCCTGTAGGCCCATTTTGCACACAAATAATAAAGTTATGATTAATAAGTTATCTAGCATGTTAACAAAGATACAAGCAAAAATAGCCCAATACTATCAGATTTTCAAGATGCTTTGGTTTTGAAAGAATTGTTATGGTCTGTTCAACCTTGAAAAACTCTGGTTCTAAAGTTCATGTCTAGGTGAAAAGTAGGCACCTTCTTCCTTGTGCCTGAATGTTCTTAAAAAGATGTAATCAGATATGGTCTTTTCTAAATATACAGGAAACCTGAATGTCCTATACTGCCCAATGACTTATCAGAACAGGTGCTAATGAAATTCCTGAAACACAATATGAACACAATCTTTGCCTCACCCCACACTGAGCCTACTTTCCTCTAAGTGCTTGTAATCTATTGTTTTTTAGTATTGCAATGAAAAAAAGTGTAATAGATAATTTCTTCTTATAAGGTCTATGAGGAATTGCAGTTGCTAAAATGCTACTGTGTAACCAGCATATTTTATAGTTGATCTGGTCAATAATAAAAAATATTTTCTTAGGAAGGTGATTAAAAGGAACAGATTGCACAACAATTAATTTATCTTATTCTATAGTTTTTCGTTTTTATTGTAATGATTTCTTCTTCTGCTATTATCATATCTAACTGTATAAAAACCACAGTTTAGCAAAACTATGCTTGATATTGCAGTTGTAGATATGGCCACAGCATTTAGGAATATTTAAAATATTCCTAAAGTCAGACAGAGGCAAAGTAAAAGGACATAAAACTGAGCAGGTGTTTCATTTTCGGACCTGTTGAGAATGCAGAGTCACTACCATTATTTTTCCAATTTTAATATTATCAATAGTTAAAAAATAGGCACTGATATCCAGGACACTAGAAAAACTGATGTAGTAATAAGGAATGAAGAAAATTCGTACTTTTTACTCTAAAGAAGCCTACATCAAAGACCTACAAAACATAGTGGACTTCATTGATAGTTAATTCTTTGTCAAAATGCAGGTACAGTGTGCAAGACTAATCGTGCTTCTTATACCTATAATATATATTTATTCCATAATCTTACAGTAGAGATTATGTTCTTCATGAAGCACTGGGGCTTTCACTGGTAATGAACTGGAGAAGATCATAGCAAAGAAAAATATTATAGAACTTTAAAAAGAAATAACACATTATCATAAACAAGGTAAACATTTTTTCTGAATATATACAAACTTTCCCATGTAAGCTAAGACTTAACTTTAGACAGATTTTATTGGATACTTTGGAGAGATGCATTGAAAGAGAAATGGTTACCTCTGCAGTCACTCTACTACTCTTACCTAAGCAATTGTAATTGCCTTCTAAAACCTGAAATAAATAGATGATCTTGAACCTTTCATTCCTCAAACTTGCCCTACGTAAATGAATATCATTCTGATTTCTTTCTTTCCACCAAGATTTCCAAACTCATATCCTACTTTTTTCTCAGTGTAGCGTGAACTTTTATGACGGCACTGTTCCCCTTTCTTGAACTCCATTTAGGCCAATAGACAAAATCTATCTTTTTTTAAGAAGGACTCAACTCAAATGTCAGCCCCTGTAATGAGAATGTCCCTCAGTCAGCATGTTTTAATATTACTTCTTTTAGATTCCAATTGTAAGACTTCACTTTACTTCCTCACATTTTATTTTGTGTATATCCCTTCCTTTTTTATGGAAGGTGGAGTAAGGTAACAACTTCAGTCAATCAGACCTGCATATGAATTCCAGCCTCCCCACCTTTCATCTTTGTGGCTTTAGACAAATGAATTGAACTTTCAGAGCCTTAGTGTCTTCATATTTAAAATAGGAATAACAATATTGACCCAACATATTTTCAGGGAGATTAGGTGACATAAAATATGGAAAATCCTCAGAATATTGTCTGAGATATTATGCTATTTATAACTATCCTAAAGTCAGTGTTTATGGTTTATTTACCCTTATATTTCAAATGCCTAGACCAATATCTTGCATAAGTCTAACTCATCCACCTTCTTAGAAGTTTAAAATTTCCCACAGAATATCAGAATTTCTACCCGTAATCATGAACAATACAATAACCCAGAAAAAAAGAAACATAATATTAAGCCACCAGATAGATTTTCTGGAGGAAAAGACAAAAGCTAAAGTACATATACCCACATCTTCAAATGCTTTGCTCTACTACAGGGTTATCTGACCAAATCAAGCAGTCAGTGGAAATTATACTAAACTATAGCACAAGGAACCCATGTGTTATGCCTGGCTCTGCCATTTCGTATTATGTGATATGCTGCAATTCCCAGGCCCTGTCAAAAGTTCTGTTGTTTTCATCTGTAAAATGGGTATTACCATATATGCCTCGACATAGAGTATTGTTGATAGAATTGAATGAGATGATAGTTACAAATATATTTGGCAAACTGAAAAAAAATGATCTTCAAAGCCAAACTCACCCAGTCTTGTATTCAAGTTTTCAATATTTACTAGCAAATATTAGGGAATGTTTGTGGAATTATAAATATAGATAATAGTGTCTACCTTGCAAGGGAGTTTGGAGCATTAAAATAAATAATATATTAATACATAAACTTCATGTTACATAGTAGTTGGTCAAATGTGCTAACATGTATTATAAGACATTATTTTATTATAAAGAATATGCTAAGAATACCTAAATAAATATGACAAATTTGATATTTTAATATCTATTAATGTATTTTAACATGGATTTAGCTCTTAAGATAACTAAATGTGTTGAGCATGTTAAGTTTTGAAACTTTACTTTTCTCATTTCTTCTACTCAGAGAAATTGATGTTAATCCAGTAAATTCATCACCAGTGACTCAACCAAAACATTTCACTCTGTCCTTTTAAAAGAGATAGTGTTTATGATATCTTTATTTTAGTACCTATAAATGTACCACCTTGCCCAAAGAAATTGGCTCCCATTAGGAGCTAAATGTAAGGGGGTCACTGCATGCAGAGCCATAGCACCATAATGGCAGTGAGTGTTTCATATTTTATTTTGGTCAGGTGGGCTGTACCCCGCCAAGAGTACTTTATAACTACTTAATATTTCCTAGTCATTTGAATGTAAATAAGCTTGTCAAGAGAATTTGGGTAACTTTTTTATTTTTATTTTTTTTTGAGCAAGCATGTTTGGCAGGCAGGTTTTCCCAAGATCACCCAGCTTTAATTTTAAATTTCAAAAGCCTCACATTTAATCCCTTGAGCTGGCCTGGTACCTTGTACCATCTGTTCCCATGGTTTTGTTATAACAGTGAGCACCTGCAGAGTTTTGCAACATTTCAAGCTGATTGTGGACAAAAATCAAAATAATTATAATTTTCATAAAGTAAAGACTTCCATTCAGACACTACAATCCCATCTGACATGGATTTTGGAAAACCAATCTTGCTCATAATTTGTTTCATATGGATAAGGGTAATTTATTTCTATTTTGTTTTTGTGGAAAATCAATCCTTTAAAATATATGCACAATCAATGTGGAATTCTCACACTCCAATCACATCCAGAAAACTCTTGGATAATCCTAGTCAGTTCTTACATCAGGGCTTCTTGCTATATTTTGATCAGACAAGGCCATTAGTCAACAGCCTTGTTGAGGTTAGTTTTCTTTTTAGTTGTTCACATTTTTTGTTGTTTTTGTCTGTTTGTGTTAGTAGCAATGAAATATTCTAAGTATTTTGTTTTCAAGTGTTTTTACACTGCCAATAGAAGCAAAACATTTGTGTATTATGCATTAAAGACAGAAAAGGGAAAGATAGAGTGTGTGCTTATGTTCTCCTTACATTTTAGACATAGAAAAATAATTCATGTAAATGTAGGATTCTGTATTAGAAACCTGAGATTTCGGCACATCAATATCTTCTAGCAGTTAAATATCTTGCCAGTAAGTTGATCATCTACTGGCCACAAGAGAATTACTCATGCAGGATGAAGAAAGATCTTTAAGATGGATACCCAAGTATGGACCTTTTGCTCTTTGTTTTGGTATTTAGAAAGAAATCTTACTGAGCTGTCAATGATGCCCAGCTTTTAATTTTCTATTTTAAAAGTATTATCCTTTAATTCCGCTATACTTCTAAGA
Organism: Avahi laniger; assembly: GCA_963575035.1. Taxonomy (NCBI): domain Eukaryota; kingdom Metazoa; phylum Chordata; class Mammalia; order Primates; family Indriidae; genus Avahi; species Avahi laniger. Next base: position 1,937 of record CAUYSK010039777.1, on the reverse strand, counting down.
TTCTGTAAAACCTTAATTTTAGTTTAGTTTGAATCCATTGACCAGTAGCTAAGTGTGATAAATTTGACCTAGTTTTTCTAGATGTTCAAAAAGCAGTGATAATTCTGCAGTATATTACCTTATTAAGACACAACCAGAAGTATGATAGAGTGTTGCAAGGAAATTAAGAGTTGGATCTCTGTAACATTGGAGCCCAAACAGTACCACTTAAGGACACTCTTAAAATATTATAATGCATAAGAGAGTAAATCTCTTGGATACAGTTAAAAAATCACTTTGTCCTTGTGGAAGAACAGTAGAGCCACCAAAAGTGAACTGCCATGAAGAGAAGGGCAGTAGGAATCAATGTGGTGCTTGGTCAAGAAAGTTGGATAAATCAGGACCTTGAAAAGGTTGCTATGCTGGTGGTACATTGGTGATAACTGTAATGCTTGGTAGAACAGGGGAACTACCAGAAGGTAAGTGACCTGCTTGGAGGGGCATCAGAAGACAAGGTACTGTTCAACAGATTAGGCAACATGGGAGCCAACCTCTAGCAGAGTGAGAGATAAATGTTGGCAACACTTAGAAATATTTCAGAGAGAGGGATATATTATAGAGGACTGGATATCCAATGTCATTTTGTAGGACCTAATAACTTACAAATGTTTGAATATTAATTTTAATACCCTTTCATTTGCTTTCAAAGCTTGTAAAGCTTGACAAAGTTTATATTATAGTAACAAGAGAAATTTTATCTTTAAATTTTAATTGGAAGTTTTATTTAGAATGCTTTTTTAATTTAGAAAGACCAACCTACTTCAATTACTCAGCATATAACCTACCAATCTGAGTAGCACCTTTGTTTTGTTGTTCCATGGGCCATCGGTAGACCATGAAGCTCTTTTAAATTCATGTTTCTTGCCTTTTCAACTGAAAAATAAAAATGTATTGTTAATATAGAGAACTAGACTCCCATTAAGGGACAAAAGAGCATAAACACTATTTGTTAAAACAATTATAATTTTTTAGATATGAACTAATGAATATGTCATATACAAATGTCATTTCCAAAACATTTGTCAATGAAGAGCAAATTGAAACAAAATGCATGTCTTGTGACTCTTATGGCCAGAATACTAGAAATATTAACAAGTTGGGAGTCAGAATCCTTGAGCTCTTATTCAAATTTTTCATTTAGTAGCTGAGAGACCTTGAGAAGGAAGAAGGATTAGTAGAATCACATAAATTCTTGGGATTTTCTCATCTTTGGAAACTGTATTATAAGCTTCATGTGGACAGGGATTTTATTTGGTCTGTTTACTATATTTCCAGAAAAGTTTGTAATAAATGAGTATTTGAATAGGTAATCTCTTCAATATGTACTGGCTCCCATATCCACAAAATAATATGTGATAGTATGTGATAATATACTACACTATACGTGCTATGCTATATTTAAGAGTGCTAAAAATTACGGAAAGATACTTGTAGTCTTTTCAGAAAAAATTTTATTTAGTAGAGTAAGTCTATTTGCTCAAAGCTTTGATATTTTGGCCCGGGAAAAATGGCGGAGTTAGGGTAGCCTCCCGCATCCCTGCTTCCAGAGAGGGAGACGTAAATCCCAGTCTGCTACACACAATCAGAGCTCTCTCCCACAAAAACAGCGAGGGGAATCGGTGCAGATTCAGTGGGGGACACACAAATCAGGAAAAAGAATAACAGGAGATAGGAATACAAAACCTGGAAAGTGCGGACAGATGACAATAGAGAGAGGAGCGTGCGATGGCAGCGCCAGCCTGGCCAGTAAGTGCACCGGGACAAGTCTCGCACAGGACAGTCTAGCTTCCCCACTGACTTACAAGCCCTCCGAGAGGCAGGGGCTCTTGTGAAGTGGATGTAGAATTGGGTCTGGAAACGTGGGACTCAGTGGAGAGGAGACAAGAGCGGGAAGCATC
>CAUYSK010039776.1:0-10102 GCA_963575035.1 Avahi laniger | reverse complement strand
GGAGTTCAAGACATCCTCTGCAAGAGCGAGACCCCATCTCTACAAAAAAAAAAAGAAAGAAAGAAAAAAGAAAAAAACTAGCTAGGCACGGAGGAGTGTGCCTGTAGTCCCAGCTACTAGGCAGGGTGAGGCAGAAGGATCACATGAGCCCAGGAGTTTGAGATTGCAGTGAGCTATGATCATGCCACTGCTTTCTAGTCTGGGCAACAGAGTGAGAAGCTGTCTCAAAACAAAAAAAATTATTTTTGCTGGGTGCGGTGGCTCGTGTCTGTAGTCCCAGTACTTTGGGAGGCTGAGGCGGGAGGATCGCTTGAGCCCAGGAGTTCAAGGCTGCATTGAGCTATGATCAGGCCACTGCACTCCAGCCTGGGCAACAGAGCTAGACCCTGTCTCAAAAAGAAAAAAAAAGTATTTAAAAAAATTTTAAGCTGATGAGTGGGATGATGAGCATATTTTAGAAACACACACACATACATGCACCCTTGCCTCTGTGGCATTTAGTACCACAGAGCACCATAGAGCCTTGTATGTTTCTCCTCCACTGGCTTACCTGGTACTTTATGGTTTTCCTAGTTATCTGGCCAGTTTCTTCTCAGGAGTTTCCCTTCCTGCTTCAGCTCAAGTGTAAGCCAGGTATTTTAACAGTGATAACGGTGGGAGTACAACAGGGAGTATGTTTCGTTTCCACACATGTTAATCAAGTATCTTTGACAGTTCATCGAAGTAGGATGGTTCCTGCCCTCATAGAGCAGAAAGGGGAGCCAATAGGTGTGCCCAAACTTCATTCCCACCTCCCTTCCCTCTAGTAACTGTGCAGATGAATCCCAAATCCGGATCTCTAGTCTGAAATCTTTATCAAACTCCATTCCTAGATTTCCAAGTGTTTAGTGAACATACCTAGGTCTCTATTTCCTCAAAGTCAGCATGTTAAAAGCTCAAATCATTATTCTTTCCAATCCTGTCCTATCTTCTGTGTTTCTAATTTTAATGCCATTGCCATCTTGACAGTTATGTAAACCCAAACTTTAGTCCCACCTTTGATTTCCTCCTGTATTCCGCATTCAAAAGGTTGCCAAATTCTGTTGATTTCTGCAGCTTCTCTTGAAATGACCTATTCTCCTCCGTTCTCACTTTCTGCCTAGTTGAGGCCCTGGCTACCAGTCTGTTGCGGCAGACTTCTAACTTGCTTCCAGAAGTGGTAAAACTGGCAGCCCGAGAATGAATATGGATAGCAGGCATATTTTGTTTGCCAATAAAACATCTTTAAGCGGTGTGATTTTCAGGGCCTTGGGCAGGACTTACATAATCCAGTTCTTGGCCCAGTACTCCTCATTGTTTTATGTGGCCTTCATTACACATTTATTTTCTCTGCCTGTATTTGAGTGTGCTATGCCATCTCATTCTATGTATTATAGTCCAATTAAGCTTCCTAAAGCAACACTTCTTGTTCTGTGCTCAGTTATCATTGGCTCCCATTGCCTGCGATAGTCTTAAATTGAGCATTTGAAATCCCTTCTCAGTCCAGGTGAACCTGTTCTTCCCATCTTATCTTCCATTACCCACCTGTACCTACCTTGCCCCCATCAAACCAATCCCCACTTCCGGGCCCCTGCTTCACTTGCAATGCCCTTCCCACTGCGTGTTTCTATGCCCCACTCTTGCCTGTCCTGCAAGTCTCAGTTTTATTAACACCTGTTCCATATGTCTTTCCAGAAATACCCAGGTCCTCTGATTAATGCTAAGAGTAAAATAAAAAATATTTTTTAAATATCTGTTATTGTTATATCTGCTTTATTTTACTTTTACAAGCCTTTTAAAAATATGTACTTTTTGTATAATATACATAAAATAGTAGTAATAGTAATTATATAATTTATAAGATATATTAGAAATGCTCAAATATTTTACTATTAGGCATAGGTTATAAATATTTAGAGACCATTAACTAAGAGTATGGCAGAGATCTATTTTTCAAAGTCTTATATATACCTAAATATAAGGTGAAGTTCTCCCTTATATTACTTATTTGTGAAAAAATAGGAAATCACCTTAAATTCGTGTGCTTATAAAATACGTCATGCAAGGAGGTGCTCTCTAATTTACTTAATTTTGAGCAACCAAAATTTTTTAAGGAAGACCTTGAAATATAAAATGTCTTAAGGTAGGCTGGGCGAAGTGGCTCATGCCTATAATCCCAACACTTTGGGAAGCTGAGACAGGAGGATCATTAGAGGCCAAAAGTTCAAGACCAACCTGGGCAACATAGTGAGACCCTGTCTCTACAAAAAATACAAAAATTAGCCAGACATGATGACAAATGCCTATAGTCCCAGCTACTCAGGAAGCTGAATCAGAAGAATCACTTGAGCCCAGGATTTGGAGGCTGCAGGGAGCTATGATTGTGCCAACTGCACTCCAGCCGGGGTGACAGAATGAGACCATATTAAAAAAAAAAAAAAAAGCCTTAAGTCCATGCTAATTTGCAATCGTTAAAAGAGAGACAAAGAAATTTAACACATATGTAGTCATGATTCCTGGGGATGTGGCCTCACAATTGCAAGTGTTGGATATATACTATATGTATTTATAAACAAGCTTTTTATAGATCACTAAAAAGAAAAAGGCAATACATCATGGTTACGTTATAGAGATAATGAAAATACGTATAGGAAAGAATGAAAACAATACCATGCTAAGATTATACAAATGGGTATTTCTGGCCTAAGATACTATTTCCTGTGACAGCAGTGGTCATATATGACAGCACCAGCCATGGGTGCAAGCGGGGCCCTGCCCCTGTTCATCCTATGTCTGTCCTGGGAAATGTACCTTTTTCCAATCACACAAAGACATCTAATAGGCTGGCGAGGGTTCTAATACTACCAGTACAAACATTCAAACAACCTGAATAAAAATGAAGATGATGTGCTCTGGAAAAGTGTTAGATGCCCCATTATGATGTAAATGTTTATCCATGAAGACTTAAAATTCAATTGTTTCATAAAAGAGTAGGAATGAGTAAAATATCTAAATTGACATTTTCAAATATTTTATGTGACATATATTAAATATTATAGTAGGCCTTTATTATACTGAATAATATTCATATTTTTTTACATTTGTGGATTGGCCAAATATGTTTCTTTTTGTTCCTTCTTATCTTATGGAAATGGGGGAGGTCCCTCAAATTTGAAGTGACTATATTGGAGCATTTACAAAGTTTTGTTGTTTTGGTTTGTGTCTGATAGAGAAGAAAAGGATAACTGATATGGAGAGTAAGATATTGTAAAAGGAAATGGTGAAGCTACTCACTGGTCCTATTTTTTAATAAAATTAGTAAACTTTGTATGTAACAAGATTTTAGGAAGGTCTGACCTTTGTATGTCTCGCTTTCAACTTTGATGGCATTTAGCTGGCTTTTACCATGTCTAAGGCAAACTATTTCTAAGTCAATATAGAAATTTCCTATTTCAACAAGAACAAACACCAATTAACCGTAAGTAGTCTTCTTCTTCAGAAGGAGCTGTTGCCAGTAAATAGACTTTCAAGAATAATTTTAATTCTAAAATTAATTGTAAAACTATTTGCAGTAATCATTCTAGGAGGAATATTTTCTAGCTATGGAGTGTGTGGGAGTTAATCTTTGTGTTTCTTGGATGACTTGAGATGGATGCTCATGGTCAACGTACCTGACCCGCACCCACCAACGCGTGCTATAAATATTTTATGAATAAATGGTGAGCTCTGGCAGTCTCACTTCTGTTTGTCCAAAACGTATGCTTTATTCATGAGGCTCATGAACAGGAGGGGGAAAAAAATACGCAACACTGAATCTAGTTAGTTGGATGGGTCTGCTTTTTTCTCCATGGGGGTAAAAGATACTGAACCAAGATACTGCCAAAAATAGTGTATAAAATGTTTCTCCCAAAGCCAGTTGTCAGTAGCACTTTTTTTTATTTAGCCCTTCATGAATCAGTGGGAATCTGATTTGAACCTGTGATAAAGTAGCCTTGCTTGTTTGTTTCTTATTGGTGGCCTAACATGATTCTGTGTTTTTGTGTTGACAAGTAAATTTGCCCTCATAGAGGAAACATGACCCCTCTTTTCTTTATTTCAGAGGGTTTATTATCTCTCTTTGGAATTTTACATTGGCCGGACGTTACAGAACACCATGATCAACCTTGGCCTGCAAAATGCCTGTGACGAGGCCATTTACCAGGTACACTGTTCCCATATTTGTCTCATCCTCTTCCTTTAAATTTCAAGTTCATTTCAGGAACCTTGGGGACGTAGCACAATAAAATAAAAGTGAAAAATTGCCTCTATGTACCTGGCTATTGCAATCTATTGGAAATATACATGACTGGTTATGTCTGGTTTAAGAGAAACAACCAGAAAAAGAAGTTAGAGAACTGGTTATGGTCTTGAGTCTCCTGCTATCAGAATCTCAAGCTTTACTTTTGGCTCCTGTCTCTTTCTAAATGAGACCTTGTTCAGACTGTTCCTTTCCTTTGACATGGGATTGTCCCCGCTTGTGTCCTTCATGTGGATCAGTTAGAGTTTGTCCTGTGAAAGAACCTTGCAGCTCTGTTCCATGTCCCTTTTCTTTTCTTCCCCTAATGTCAGCTGAAAATAATATACCTCCCTTGGAGTAGCATATAACCAGGTGGGATGAAGTGATCTGTGTCCTCCTGCTCAAAGTTTATATTATACTTTAGACTTACATTTTTAGAATTTAAAAAATCTTGAGTGTCAGTGCTAGCAATTGGCTTATACAAGGACCCCCATAAGCTCTAGCAACCACAGAGCAAATCTGAAAGCCCCTTCAACAATAAACAGAAGCAAAACCAGGTTTGAGCTCTTGTAAGATTTAGTTATGGAGATGTATGTGAGAAAGCAACTTTTGGCATAAAGGTAGGGATCCCAATAGATGGCTCCATGGAAACAGGGGCATCCGCGTCAAGCACCATTACATCTTACACTTATGTTTTCAAATGCATGCTTCATGTTTCCATTTTAAAAAAATATCCCGGTTCATAGGTCGCCTAATCTTCAGATAAGAACCCAGTCATTTCACAACAAACCGCCCTTTAGCCACACCATGCGTGGGCTAGATTAGCATCTAGTCAACATGGAACAAGTCATGTGATTTAGCTGACCAATAGTTTCCCCACTGTAAGATGAGCAATCCAAAGTGACCTCCAGGGCTGCAGAACTCTGTGATGGGTCCAGTGGTGGTACCGGTGGACTCTGCTGTGTGATCTCCAATGCTCTAGGGCAAGAGGCTGGCCGGCCCTTTCCATCCAGCCCATCCAGCCCCAAGTTCACAGATGCTGCTTGGCCTCCCACAGCCTCTTCCTCAGCCTAGAGAGAAGTAGAGGATTCTAGCCCCATCCAGCTGGACCACAGGACTGAGGTTTCGCTGACTGTTGCCAGGCCCCAGGTCTCAGAGGCAGAATGATTCACTAACTGGTTTTGGCACAACAACTTTTGACCCTACTGATTAAATATGCTGTGGTCATGAAAAGATGAACTTTAGTTCGTCTGACTAAATCTGACCTCATACTTTTTGGTCATTTTCAAAATCCCTCAGTCCAATTAAGGTCAGCTTGGTACTAAACTAGTTCTAAAACACACACAAAAATTTTTTTTAAATAATAATAGCTAACATTTCTGGAGGAATATCTGCCCAGGAATAGTTCTGCTTGCTTTGTTTTTATAATCTCATTTAATTCACTGCAGCCTTTAATGAAGTAGGTTCTGTCATCCTCCACATTTTTCAGATAAGAGACATTAGGCATAGAGAGATTTAATAGCTTGCCCAGGGTCATGCAGTGAGGAAGTAACAAAGTCAGTAGTGGACATTTAGAGCCCACACTCTTCTCCATGCTGTGACTGCACCGTCTCATACAGTTGATACCCACAGTTGCCAGTATCTGCAGCCAGTGCCTAATGCCAGCACAAGCCACGAGGGAGCTGGTACTAGATTAAGTACACAGAAAAACCTGAGAGCCTGACCTAGAGCTGTAGGAAATGGCTGTCATCTCTGAAATGGCCTGCATTTGTATCTGCTTACAATATTGTTTTCCTTTCCTTGCCAGCTTGGATTGGATATGGAGGAGTTAGAAGAAATTGAAGAAGATGCTGGACTTGGGAATGGAGGTCTTGGGAGGCTTGCTGGTAAGCAACATTCTGAGTATGTTATATTAGCTGGTCTCAAATGCCAGACATGACCACACTTACAAGAACTAGACAGGCTTCCTAGAAGAAGTACAAGGTATAATAACCTTGTTATAGTGTATTTGTTCTGAGTTTTCACTGGATTTGGTCAACTCTAGACAAACACTAGAGAAGGGAACTTGACCGAAAGAGACATTGCTTAAAACCCTTGGAGATGTTGCTTAAAACTCAGAGTTAACCAGATCCTTCCTGTGCACTTAAGGGTTTCCAAAGTGGCCCTTTACTTCACCATTATTTGTTCACAGCTGCTCAGCTCACACACTTTGTGTGGTCTGACCTAAGTTGTTCAAACATTATCCTGCTTTATGCACTTGACAGCTTGCTTTTGCATTGACTAGTGGGCAATGATACACTAATACGATTGATATGATTTAGTTAATTAATATCCTTTTTGTGTTTAGATGCAATTTGAGTTTTTTGTTGTATCCAGAGATTGGTTTTTCAGCAAATATAAATGAAAACACTAAAAATATAATACCAGCTCCGTTAATTTAAAAATATATATCCCTATAACCAAACAATTCCACTTCTTGATATCTAGCCTAAGGAAGCACTCAAACATGTGCATAAGGAGACATGTGAAAAAAAATTGTTGCAATGTTGTTTGTGTAAGCAAAGTATTACAAGTAATCTAATTGCCAAACAATGAAATTGACCTATATGTTCTTCCCTGGATAGATCTCTAATTTAAAAAAAAAATCAAATTGCACTAAAGCCATACAGTGTCATACGATTTATGTTTTAAAAAATTAAATATGTTTAAAAAAATTAAATACACACACACACACACACATAAGAAAAACATCTGGAATTTTAAATACTAAATGGTTCTAAATGACCCCCCTCTACGGAGGAGTGCAGAATTGGCATGGTAATCAAAGGTGATGCTTAACATTTTAATTTTTTTTGATCTGTCTATAACATTTCATTTTTTAAAGAAGAATGTATTAATGTATGAGTTGTGAAATTTAAATTTAATAATAAAAATGTGCTGCCACATGTATCAGATTATATTTTATGAAAATAATTATCTATTTCTTCTTTTAGAAATGGTTCAAAAATCTCTTGATTTTTTTTTTTTCTTTTTGAGACAGAGTTTCACTCTTTTTCCCCAGGCTAGAGTGAGTGCCGTGGCATCAGCCTAACTCACAACAACCTCACACTCCTGGGCTCAAGCTATCCTTCTGTCTCAGCCTCCCGAGTAGTTGGGACTACAGGCATGCGCCACCATGCCCAGCTCATTTTTTATATATATATATATATATATATATATATATATATATTTTTAGTTGTCCAGATCATTTCTTTCTATTTTTTAGTAGAGATGGGGTCTCACTCTTGCTCAGGCTGGTCTGGAACTCGTGAGCTCAAACAATCCGCCCGCCTCGGCCTCTCAGAGAGCTAGGATTACAGGCGTGAGCCACCACGCCCGGCCAAAAAAAATCTCTTGATTTTGCACACACTTTCAAGTTACTAGAAAACCATTTGCCACTGTTTCATTTTCCTGAATCCTTACTACTTTAGTTGCAGTGTGCTTTAACATTGCCATTAGTAATAAGCAAAACAAAACACTGCTTGTGGGACACTTGCCATCTTCTTGGGAAGTTAATCATCAGACAATTTAGTAGGCTTTCCTTGGGACTGAAGGAAGACCAGCACTGCTGATGGAATCTACATCTAAGAATGAGAACCACTCTGCTTTGCTTTTATGTGAAACTCGAGACCCTCAATATTTGTTGGCTAGGTTAACCCCACTCTGTGTGTGACACTAGTGACCTTGCCCCTTCAGCTGATGAGTAAGACCCAGCAGTGAATTGATGAATGGAGTTGAGAATTCTCATTAGGTGATCTCATCTAGGTTGGGACCCCATTCTGGTCAGGCTCTAAGATAATCTGATCAGGGCTTGGGAAAAACCCAAGAGCCACAACTCAGAGAGCAGAACTGGCGTCGAGCCAGGCCACATGGGCATAGAGACTGGAGAAAGAAGAATAACTCGAGGGCCTCAGCCATTTGTGTTTGAGGATCTCTGTTTAGGGCTTCATGAGAAACTCAGTTCCTTCCTGTTTTGTCTACTGCTTTCGATCTTATTTTCAGTTGTAATTCCTACTATATATTTCCTCATTCTCTGTGTATTTCTTAGTTCAAATGCCTGAGAGGGACTATCTGATTAGAGTTACCCCTTATTTGCACCAACAACAAGCTAGATCCCCACTTAGCCTCTAGGTTGGCTGTTCTGGATCAGATGCTCTGTTATCAAGTAACAGAAAACTAGCAAAAAAAAAGAAAGGTCAAACCAATAAGGACATGTGTTATCACAGAATAAGACTCCAGAGGTTGGGCCATTCTAAGACTAGTTTATTCAGCAGCACGATTAGGTCTCTGTGATCCTTTTGGCTTTCCCCTCATGGAGGAAAGATCGTGGCAGCAGGGAAAACCTTTCCCAGAAGTCTTCTGCACCCAGCCAACTTCCTAGCACCTCTCATTGGATTGAATGTCATTGTATGCCCATGCCAAAACCAATCGTGGGTGAAGGAAATAGACTTACTGTGATTGGCTTAGAGTATTAGACCAATCAAGCAAGATTCACTTCCTGCTCAAGCCTCCCTGAAGCAAGTGGTCACCTGATATCTGAACTGTGGAATTCCATTAGCCAGGAAGAAAGAGTCAACCACGGATACCAAGCTGTTCAGTTATGTGCTAGAAAGGAATGGGTCGTATGTAAGTTATACTTTCCTGGGGCTGTCTTTTCATGCAGGGGGCCATGGAAACAGCCTCCCTTAGAAAGGGGAGGGTGGGAGACAATAAGCACATATCTCATGCAAGTGGCTTTTTTATCTGTTCTCAAACAAAATGCCAGCATGTACACAGGGGTTGTGTGAGACAGTGAGGTAATAGATACTTATTTCCTTCCTTATACATTTTGTATTTTCTGACTTTTCTGTGGTATTTTGTAATTGGAAGAATGTTATTTTAAAAAATCAATATCCATTGTGCAGCAATCTCTATGCTTAAAAATATAAATATGGTTTCTCACAGAAAAATTTTTTGTGGCTGCCATGGTTTTTAGGGAGAGACTGGAAATTTTGACTAAGCTTAATGACTCTGCCTTTTGCCTGTGCTTTGTTTAATTTAGCCTGCTTTTTGGATTCCATGGCAACCTTGGGACTTGCAGCTTATGGATATGGCATCCGATACGAATATGGAATCTTCAATCAGAAGATCCGAGACGGATGGCAGGTGTGTGAGCCGTCTTTCAAAATTATATCATTAAAATTCTTCTCTTTCATAGTGCTCTGGATGATTTATAATTTATGGACATTTAACAAAGAGCTTTACTGATTCCCCTGGCAGTTGGTTGATATCAGTGAGTACTGTCAGCCTTCTCCATTTGGAATGCAAGTTCCCGAAGAGCAGAGAGCCTGCCAGTATCACCCCTCACCAGATCCATAGCACTGAACACAGCTCCTGACTCACAGGGGCGCTCTGAAAATATTTATCACTGACCTCTGGAATGTGGGCCACCATGACATTGCGTCCTCTGCGACGTTCACAATGGAGGAGCATATCTTTGACTCACGATCTCCCCCAAGAACCCTTGATGGTAGGAGCCATGTTGCCATTTTGTAGGTGAGAAAAAAGAATCTCTTAAGAAGTGTGAAGTTGGCCAGGCACGGTGGCTCACGCCTATAATCCTAGCACTCTGGGAGGCTGAGGTGGGCGGATTGTTTGAGCTCAGGAGTTCGAGACCAGCCTGAGCAAGAGCGAGACCCCGTCTCTACCAAAAATAGAAATTAATTGGACAGCTAAAAATATATAGAAAAAATTAGCCAGGCATGGTGGCACATGCCCATAGTCCCAGCT
>CAUYSK010039773.1:0-29485 GCA_963575035.1 Avahi laniger | reverse complement strand
TTCTGTTCCCATTCGTATGCCTTTAATTCCACTCTCTTGCCTGACTGCTGTGGCCAGAACTTCCAGCACTATGTCGAATAGAAGTGGAGATAGTGGGCAACCTTGTCTGGTTCCAGTTCTAAGTGGGAATGCTTTCAATTTTTCCCCATTCAGTATGATGTTGACTGTGAGTTTGTCATAAATGGCTTGTATCATTTTTAGGTAAGCCCCATCTATGCCTATTTTGTTAAGTGTTCTTATCATAAAAGGGTGTTGAATTTTGTCAAATGCTTTTTCTGCATCTGTTGAGAGAATCATATGGTTTTTGTTTTTGCTTCTGTTTATGTGGTGAATTATGTTTATAGATTTGCATTTGTTGAACCATCCCTGCATCTCTGTAATGAAGCCCACTTGGTCATGGTGAATTATTTTCTTAATAAGCACCTGGATTCCGTTAGCTAGAATTTTGTTGAGAATTTTTGCATCTATATTCATAAGGGATATTGGTCTGTAGTTTTCCTTTTTTGTTGCGTCCTTTCCTGGTTTGGATATCAGGGTTATGTTGGCTTCATAAAATGTGTTGGGGAGGAATCCATCCTTCTTGATGCTGTGGAATAATTTCTGTACAATAGGCACCAATTCTTCTTTGTAGGTGTGGTAAAATTCGGTTGTGAAATCATCTGGTCTGGGACTTTTCTTTTTTGGAATGTTTTTTAATACTGTTTCAATTTCAGTCCTTGATATTGGTCTGTTGAGGAATTCTATTTCTTCCTGGTTGAGCCTAGGGAGGCTGTGTGTTTCTAAAAATTTGTCCATTTCCTCCACATTTTCCAATTTGTTTGCATAAAGGTTTTTGTAATATTCACAAATTATATCCTGAATCTCCATGCATAGGTGGTAACTTCTCCTTTTTTGTTCCTGGTAGAGCTTATCAGAGGTTTTTCTTTTCTGTTTTTTATTAGTTTAGCCAAAGGCATATCAATTTTGTTTATTTTTTAAAAGAACCAACTTTTTGTTTTATTAATCTTCCGTATAGTTTCCCTGTTGTCAATTTCATTTGGTTCTGATTTGATCTTATTAATTTCCCTTCTTCTGCTGGATTTAGGGTTGGTCTGTTCTTTTTTTTCCAGATCTTTGAGTCAATTCATTAGGTTGTCTGTTTGTGCTCTTTTTGACTTTTGGATATAGGCATTTATGGAAATAAACTTTCCTCTCAGGACTGCTTTGGCTGTGCCCCACAGATTTTGATAACTTATATCACCTTTGTCATTTAGTTCAAAGAATCTTTTGATTTCCATCTTACTTCCTCGTTTATGAAGGAATCGTTCAGTAGAAGGTTGTTTAATTTCCATTACTTTGGGTAGAGATGAGAGTTTCTGTTGGAGTTGATTTCTATTTTTATTCCACTGTGATCTGAGAAGATGCATGGTATGATTTCTATTTTTTTAAATTTTTTGAGACATGCTTTGTGTCCTAGAATATGGTCAATCTTAGAGAATGTCCCATGAGCTGATAAGAAGAACGTATATTCAGTGGTTTTTGGGTGGAATGTCCTGTAAATGTCAGTCAGGCTCATTTGTTCTAGAGTTCTGTTTAAGTCCATTATTTCTTTGTTAATTTTCTGTTTGGAGGATCTGTCCTGTGCTGTCAGTGGGGTGTTGAAGTCTCTGACTTTTATGGTGTTGCTGTCTATCAATTTGTTTAGATCAAGTAGAGTTTGTTTTATGAATCTGGGTGCACCTAAGTTGGGTGCATACATATTTAGAATTGTTATGTCTTCTTGTTCAACTGTAACTTTCACCATTATATAGTGACTCTCTTTGTCTTTCATTACTTTTGTTGATTTAAAAACTAAGTTATCTGATATCAAAAATGCCACACCGGTCTTCTTTTGGCTTCCATTTGCTTGAAATATTGATTTCCGCTCCTTTACTTTGAGTCTAAATGCATCCTTACAGGTTAGATGCATTTCCTGGAGACAGAAGATGTTTGGCTTGTTTATTTTTTTATCCATTTGGCCAGCCTATGTCTCTTGAGAGGGGAGTTGAAGACATTCACATTTATTGAGAGAACTGATAAGTGGGGTGAATTACTGTTCATTCTGTTGGGTTGCATTTTGTTGCTTTGTTTTGTCTCTGGAGCCATTGTGGAATCTAGCCTTTGATCTTTAACTTTTGAGTAGTTTTACATTCGTGAGTGTTTATTGTGCCGATCCTTGTGTAGTTCTGTTTTGAGTGCTTCTTGGAGAGCTGGTCTTGTCCTGGTGAATTCCCTCAGTCTTTGCTTATCTGAGAATGTCTTTATTTCTCCTTCATATATGAAGATTAGTTTTTCAGGGTACAAGATTCTAGACTGGGCATTATTCTGTTTCAGAAGAGTGAGAATGGGGCCCCAGTCTCTTCTTGCTTGTAGGATTTCAGTTGAGAAGTGTGGAGTCATTCTGACAGGCTTTCCTTTGTATGTTACTTGTTTCTTTCACCTTACTGTTTGTAGAAGGGCCTCTTTAGTGGATATTTTGGTCAATCTGATGACTGCGTGAGGTGGTGTCTTCCTATTTTCATTGAACTTCCCTGGGGTCCATTGAGGTTCTTGTACCTGTATGTCTAGATTTTTAGCAAGCCCTGGGAATTCTCCTCTATTAATTCTTCAAATAGCTTATCCAGCCCTTGAGGGTTTTCTTATTCACTGTCCGGAATCCCTATCACCCTTAGGTTTGGTTTTGTCACATAATCCCACATTTCTTGTAGGCTTATTTCTTTTCTCTTAATTTTCTGCTCGATCTCTGTGACTGGCTTATTTAATTGGAAGGAGTTGTCTTCAATGTCTGAGATTCTTTCTTCTGTTTGATCTACCCTGTTCTTGAGGCTTTCCTCTGTATTTTGTAGCTCCCTGAATAAGTTTTTCATTTCCAGGAGATCGGTTTGATTTTTCTTTAATATTTCAATTTGTTTAGTAAATTTTTATTCCAAGTCTTGAATTTTTTTTCTGGTTTCTTTTTTTGATTATCCAGTTTTTCTTGCATATCATTGAGTTTTCTTACAATCCATGTTTCAAATTCTTCTGTCATTTTAGTGTTCTGAGTTTGGTTAATGTCAATTGCTAGGGAGCTGTTGTTCCTCTTTGGGGGTGTGCTTTCCATTTCATTTTTCATACTTCCTGAGTTCTTTTGCTGGTTCCTTCCCATCTGGATCAGTTTTTCCTTCTTGCCTTTAGATTTTCGTTTGAATAATGACACGCCCTGTTTAGTCTCTGAGCCAGTAGGTGGTGTTTGTGGGTGAGATTCACCCACACCCTTTATGATGAATCAGTAGATGCAGTAAAAGGGCGTGCAGAATGACCTCCCTGCCAGTAGGTGACACTTGCTGGGAGGAGCTAGCTGCAGTGCTGTTTTTGGGTCCTATAGCCAGCTCCTGTTCCTCTGGAGAGGCCCTCTTGTGCCTCGGGTGGTTGGTGGGGTCCTGCAACTTCCAGGTGTGTCCTTATTCTCCACCTCCATGGGGGCAGGTCCAGGAGTGAGTCTGGGTGGGGCTGGGTTGGGTAAGCCTGCCCTCAGGCTCCACAGGTGCTGTTAGCAGGGGTCAAAGTTCTGTTCTTTGGTTCTGTGCAATCTGCCAGGAGGGGCTAAAATTGTTCCACTCAGCTGTCAATCTCGGCTTGGAGGGTGGAGGTGTCTGAGACCCACACTCTGGAGCAGGTCTCGCTCCCCTCCACCCTCCCTCTCTCCATGGCCTCTCCCAGGCCTCTTCCAGCAAGCAGGACCTCAGGACGATGGATCTCCCCTGGCTGTGATGTGGGCTGGGAGGTTCCCTTCCCTACCAAGGATCGCAGCTTGAGCTGGGTGCACAGCCCTCTTTTGGGAGAAGGGTTGCCACTCAGGCACACTAATCTGCCTCTGAAGGCACACACTCCTCAGTAGGCTCATTCACAGATCTCCCTTCTGTGCCCAGGGGCAGTACGATCATGACCTGGGTGCACAGGGTCTGGTCTGCAGGCCTGATCCCTGGGCCCTTGAGATCAATCCCTCACACTGTCAGGGAGAGGAGTGCTTGTCTCGAATCACCTATAGGGTGCCCAAGCTGGATCGATTTCACTCCACCTCGGGATTTGCCTCGCTCTCCTGGAGTAACCATGCAAACAGCAGCTGGTGGGGCTGGCGGGTAGGGAGCTCACAGTCTTAGTACCCCTCAGTCTGCTGTAGGGCCCCAAAATGTAAGATCCCGTTCCTTGGAGATGCCTCAGTGTGATGGCTAAATTGTCTCTCTGGGCACATACAGGGAGGGGGAAGGAGAGAATGGAGCAATATGGCATCTTCTGATAGGCTCGCGTCTGCCCACGGGGAGGTGCCCCGAGGGAGCTTGGAGCCCAGCACCTTGTTCGCAAGAGGCCACCACTCACTGGCAGCAGCCATCACTGGGCTGGTGATGGCAGGTCTCTCCAATCTCTCAGGAGCCCACCAACAGTCCGAGATGCAAGGGAGAGGAAAGTTATCTTCTCTCTCTATCCTTGTCACTATTCTCCAAGCCTCTCGGGGACCTTTCTCCTTCCAGTTCTTCTCCACAACTTCTTCCTGTGGAGTCTTCTGTAGTTTCAGGCAACCTTCCTTCTGACCCTCACCGGATCTATGTTTCTCTGCTAGTTTATTTTTTTCACTTTCTTCTAAAATCTGTCTTTTTTGCAGAGACACTCTGACTGGTGGCTTTTCTCGTCCACCATCTTGGCTCCTCCCCTGGTTAGAATTTTTAAAAAAGAAAAGTACTATTTGATAATCAAGTACAGATGTCAACTTGGCAGTGGAATATATGAGTCAGCAGTTTAGAGGAGAGATCTGGGCTAGGAGATATTAATTTGGAAACCATAAGCATATAGACAATGTTGAAAGCTGTAAGATCACTAAAGGTAGAGTATAGAAAGAAAAGAGAAGAGAAGAGAAGAGAAGAGAAGAGAAGAGAAGAGAAGAGAAGAGAAGAAAAGAAGAGAAGCGGAGAGGAGAAGAGAAGAGAAGAGACAAAACACTGAGTCCTGAGTCACTCTAAAGATAATAGTTTGGGAACAGAAGGTGGATTTAGCAATAGAAACTGAGAAGGAGCAGAGATAGTGAGGTAGGAGGAAAATCAAGGAAGTGAGATCTCACAGAATTCCAATGAGGAAACATTACCATATCTTGTTAATTCTACCTCATAAATTAAATCTTGAATCTGTCCACTTCTATCTATCTTTAGCCCTACCATAGCAATCCAAAACAACATCATTGCTCCCCTATATTGCCATAATTGACCCTAATTGGTCTCTCTGCATTAACCCTTGATTCCTCTCAAATCCAGTAAGTGCTCTGCATCCAAAGTGATATTTCTGAAATGCAAAATTAATCATGACATTTCCTTCTTACATATTATTCAATGGCTCCCCATTGATTATTTTGGTGTTTCCTTATATAACTCTATGTCTTAGAATATACTGCTCCCTTTGCATAGAACACTCTCTGCCTCTCTCTGTCTCACTTTTCTCATCTGTCAACTCTTAGATCCTCTAGCTGAATGTTTCTGACTCTCTGCCTTTCCTCTGTGCTCCCCATCCTGTCAGTTTACTTTGGCCATAATACTCATCACACTCTATTGCCAATGACTGTTTACCAGTATCTTTTCTTCATAAGATTGTGATCTCTTTGAAAGCTGGGACTTTTATATGTTTTGTTCAATTGCTTTTATTCAGTGCCTGGCACAAAGAAGATGTTTCATACGTGTTTGTTGGATGAGTGACTCCATGAATACATGCCGATTGCTCCTCTGTCCAAGAGTATATGATGCTACGTTTTGCATTCTGTGACAAGATTCAATGTGGATATACATTGTAAACTTGATTTGCCTTGGAGTCATATTCTTTTGACTTCTCTTTTATGGTCCATCACTATGTTGCATGATAATGAGTATGCATTAAAAGTTAATTAACTTTCCCGTTAAAAATATACTATTCACAATAGCCAAAAGATGTAAAAACAACAAATGTCTATTAACTGATGAATGGGTAAACAAAATGTGATGGAATATTCAGCCATAAAAGTGAATGAAGTACTGACACATGCAGCAACAAGGATGAACCTTGAAAATATCATGCTCAGTAAAAGAAGCTAGACACAAAAGGCCACATATTGTATGATTCGATTTATGTAAAATGTCCACAATGGGAAAATCAATAGAGACAGAAAGCAGATGAGTAGTAATCTAGGGCTGGAGGGTTCAGGGATAATGGGGAGTGACTCTTTAATGGATATAGGGTTTCCATTTGGCGTGATGAAAATGTTTTGAAACTAGATAGTGTTAGTGGTTGCACAACATTGTGAATATACTAAATGCCACTGAATTGTAAACTTTGAATAGTTAGAATAGTGAATTTGGTGTTATGTGCATTTTACCATTCTTTATATACATACACACATACATATTTTTATACACACACATATATATATATATATATATATATATATACAGAAAGAGAGAGAGGGAGAGAGAGGGAATCAAGTGTAGCAGAAAACCTTTGGTGTCATTTGTGTGATTGCTGTTTGAGGTTCTTAAACATTCAGAGCCTACTGGGCTCCTACCTAGATAGCACTTTTTTTTCTCTTCCTTTAGAGAAAAAAGGAAGAGCTGTCTGGCCTAATGGGAGTTCACTTCAGTTCCCCGTCTCTGTTAGCACACCTGTAAAATGGGGAGAATAATAATTGTTCCACCTATCTTCCAAGGGACATGTTTAGCTTTCAGACAAAAGCATAACTTTTCCAGCCCCTTGGGATGAGGAACAGAATGTCAGCCCAGAGTGCTCCTGGTATTGGTGTGGTCTTGGGAAAGCATGGCTCAACAAAGCCAAAAAAGGAGCAAATGGGTCATGGAGTTTTCATCTGCTGATCTGTCCTTGAGATACTGTACCCCTCTCGTACACATCTAATACCTGGCATTTGAAAAACACAAGAATACATCACTCCACACATGTAGAGTGGGCACTTGAGCATTGCAAAGGGCAGCATGCTCCAGCATAAGTGGAACACATCATCATCTCACAGTCGACATCCTCGGTGAGCCATAGCTGTGAAGCCAGAGTGACTGCCTAAGGATGGTGCTCCTGTGTTGCTCCTTCCCCCACTAGGCCATCAGGAATCAGGCTGTAGAGACAAAAGTGTCAGGGAGTGGAATACACCCAAGGTTGGCCTGAAAGAGGATTGGGTCCAGTGTGAACCACAGAAATATTGACAAGCGCACTCTGACTACTACAGAGCCGGTACAACATCCCTATTCGAGGAGAAGGCCAAGAGTCTTGTTTTATGTAGATGTTGCTCCAATGCAACTTGGATTTCCCTTAATAAGTTTACACCTAGGCCCTGTCCTAGACTCCTACAACTTCTCGAGTCATCCATATCAAGATAAGGTAATTGAGCCACATATGTCAAGTGGCAAGCATACTCATTGTCACCTACTCTAGGTCCCCAAAGGATCTAAATTGTTGATCAAGATGATGTTGGTAGTAATGATGGATGACAATACCATTTCTGTCAACAGCTCTATTTTTAAGGGTCTACCTTGTTTCTAGGCATCCTGTGAGTCATATCTTAAATTCTCACAATACCCCTATGCAGGAGGTACTATTATTGGCCCCACTTTGTAGATGAGGATCATTAGAGTCAGAGAAGTGATTTTCCCTAGGTCCACACCTAGTCAGTGGCATAACTGGGCCTTGGACCATCTGATTCCAAAGCTAGGTCCCTTCCACTATAGCTCACTACCTCCTCCTCCTTTCCTCTATCTGCTGGTTGTTTCAGATCCCCAGGCCACTTCCCCTACTCTTAGCCTCTCAGTGCAATGAGAACAGAACGAAAGAAGCTGAGGATGACCTTCATCTCCTCACTGGGTGCCCTGCTATCCAAAGCCCAAGTCCAAGTCCCAGGATCAGTGCCCAGATAGTGTCCAGTGGCCTTGGGGCCATGCTTTCAGGGTCATGGTCTGGGCACCAGTGACAGCTGAGACTCTGTGAGACTTTCTGGCCTCTTTCAAATTCTGAGGGTTTGAAACTGAATAAAAACTCTGGTTTTGAAAGGGCAGTCTTCTTTAGAATGTCAATCAATTCCGAGTCCTAACAGAAAAGCCTAAAACTGAAGAAGACATGCCCTCTCTCCCTGCAACAGTCTTATCTTTCAGTTGTTAGTTGGAAGAGACCATATGTTACTAGACTAGGAGCAGTGAGGCCCTCTTGGCTGGGCAGTTTTATGCCCAGCCTTGGGTAAACTATTAGTAAGATAAACCTGGACTCAGATTAAAGGTGCTGAGGAGCCCTGGTGGGCTGGAAAGTTCCCGACCACTGCCTACAGTAGCATGATGAGGCCCCTAAGAGTCTATAATTTTTGATCCTCAGAGTGCTCAGCCTCTTCCCTTCTCTCAGGGCTTGGAGTTGGAGAGGGTATAGAATACAATCCATGCTACATTTTAGAGTAATGCCCTGGAAGTGAGGTCAGAGCTGGGGGGATTGGAAGTAGAGCAGTCAATTGGGGGGTCTATCAAGAGTCCAGGAAAATGTAATAAATTGATGAACTAGGACAGCATCCAGGCTGATAGGAATGGAAAAACAGATTTCTGCGTCTTGGAGGATTCACAGAACTTGGTATATGATTGCCAATTAGGCCCCTGATCTCACTGTGCACATCCCTACTGCTGTGCCTTTCTGCATGCTGGGGCCTCCCACTGGTATGCCTCCCCCCATATCTGCTTCTCATAATTTCCACTATCTTCCCAACCCCATGCGGATGCCTAGTCTACCATTCTTTCCCTCCTTGTGCCCAATCACTGAGGACCCTTCCTTACTCCAATCCCCACAGCTTGCTCTGTGCACATGTCCCTCTCACTTGCAAGGCTGGGAGAGCCTTGGAACTCATGGATTACTCATCACAGCATTGGATAGCTCAACACTGACCCTGGCACAGAGTAATCATCCAATAACTACTCATTGACTTGAATGTGTTTGGGAGCTGGCACACGTTCCCTGCTCTCCACAGGCCCACTGATTTTGGCTCAGAGGGAAAGGAAGCATTTGCTCTTCCTGAGTTGGCTTCCAGCTGCTGCCATTTCACTGACTGCAGTCCCAGCATGCAGCAAGGGGCCTATCTGTCTCTCAGTTCTAAGGACTGCTTACTTGATCTGCAGGCCTTGGACTCCACATGCCCGTCATTTATTTTCCCCCTAATTCCAGTGCCCCATCACAAGGATTTGGGTGTATCTCAGTTCAAAGAATCTGCAATATGGGAAAGTGGTCTTTGAGGAGCTAGGGGGCTGGGCAAGTGAAAGGCTAGGGAAGATGGCGGAGAGGGAGGGAGGGAGGAAGGCCACAGGGAAGAGAAGAAGAGCAAAAAAGAACAATTCTTTGAAATATGAGGACTGTGAAACCTATAGAAGTATAAGGCAGAGTCCCCCACCCCAGGACTGTCCAGGTTCATTTAGCTGGAAAACCTTTCTCTGTAAATGGAGGGCTCAAGTGAAGAACAGATACAAGTGGAGAAATCCCATCCCTGCCTATTTGCCTTCTCTTTCCATTCCACTCATTGTAGCCTCGAGGGCTCCTGTTTGAGAACGCTTGACCCAGGTCAAGGTGAGAAAATAGCTTCAGAGGTAGGTAGGCTCTTCCTCCTAGCCATCTCCAATAAGCAAATGCAACAAGAGGCATGGGACAGAGTTATCTCAGGCACCTGGAGGCTCAGGCTTGAGTTCTGAATGTCTGGTGCACTCTGTGCCATGGCAAGTCTTCCCTCTCCCTCTTTGGTTTCCTCACCTAGGAAATGGTTACAGATATACCCCGACTCTATTATGGAGCTGAAGGGATCATGAGGGTGCAGTAGCTTCATAGGTATAAGGTGCTGAATCCTAGAGATCCTGTCAGTGGCCTTGCCCTCTACAGGGTACTCGCCCCAGCCCCTTCCCTGCCCCAGGGAAGTACAGTTCAATTCAAAGATCAATTTGAAATGCATAGTGAGGATATCTCAAGACATTTCTTGTTTGTTGTTCAATTTTAAACTATTTAATTGACAAATAAAAATTGTATATAATTAAGGTACACAATGTGATGATTATACACACACACACACACACACACACACTGTGTACTTATTACCTCAGTCAAACTAATTAACGTATTTATCACCATCCATAGTTCCCACTTGTGTGAAGAGGCCCAGGATGCAAAATCTACTCTCTTACAAAATTTCAAGCACAAAGGTTTTCAAGCATGATGTCCTCCAGGTTCATTTATGTTGTTGCAAATGGCAGAATTTACTTATTTTATGGCTGAATAATATTCCATCGATATATGCCACATTTTCTTTGGCCATTTATTTATCAATGAACATTTAAATTGATTCCATATCTTGGTTTTTGTGAATAACTCTTCAGTGAACATGAGAGTGCAGACATCTTTATGAGGTGGTGATTTCATTTCCTGTAGATATATAACCAAAAGAGGGATTGCTGGGTCATATGGTAGTTCTATTTTTTTTCTTTAGGAACCTCCATATTGTTTTCTATAATGGCTGTACCACTAACAGTGCACAAGGAGCTCCCTTTTCTCTCCATCCTTGCCAATACTTTTTATCCTTTGTCTTTTTTTGTAACCATCGTAATGGGCACAAGGTGATATTTCATTGTGTTTTGATTTGCATTTCTCTTATGATTAGTGAGGTTGAGCATTTTATCATATACTTGTTGGCCATTTGTAGATCTTCCCTGGAAAAATATCTATTCAGGTCATTTGGTCATTTTTTAATTGGGGTATTTGTTTTTGTTGTTTTTATTTTCTTTGTTTTTGTTCTGTTATTGAATTGTGTGAGTTCCTTATACATTTTATATATTAACTCCTTTTCAGATTTGTGGTTTTTAAGTATTTTCACCCATCCCATAGGCTGCCTTTTCATTTTGTTGTTTCTTTTTCCTGCGCAGGAGCTTTTGTAGAATGATATAGTTTTGCTTGTTTATTTATGCTTTTGTTGCCTGTCCTTTTGGTGTCATTTCCAAAAAATCATTTCCAAGACCAGTGTCAAGGAGCTTTTCCTCTATGTTTTCTTCTAGTAGTTTTACAGTTTCAGGTCTTACATTTAAGTTTTTAATCAAATTTAAGTGAATTTTTGTATATGATGTAATGCAAGGGTCCAATTTCATTCTTTTGCATGTGTATATACAGTTTTCCCAGAATTATTTATTGAAGAGCCTATCCTTTTCCAATTGATATTCTTGGTGCCTTTGTGTGTGTTTATTTCTGAGCTCTCTATTCTGTTCCATTGGCCTATGGGTCTATTTTTATGTCAATATCATGCTGCTTTGATAACTGTAGCTTTGTAATATATCCCAAGGCATTTCTTGACATCTGAGAGCTGTATCCAAGTCAGAGACTCAGTAGGCCTGCCCAGGTTTGGGAACAGTTTATCTCCAGCTTTGGAGGCCACATGCTGGATACTGAGCAACAAAATCAAGCTGCTGAGGCCTCCTCCCAGTTGAGGATTGCCTCTTTGTCTGTGTAGAGCCATGGGATGAGCTTTTGGCTGAATTGCATGGCTGCTGGACCTCCCAGATCAAACAGTACTAGCTTCTACATTTTTCTAAAATGCATAGAGGTGGGATTCTCCCTGCCTGGGAAGTGTCAGTGGTTGGGCTTTTTGGTTGTGTGTAGCCATTGTTTGTCTTCCTGTATCAAGCCAATGTAGCCCCTTCACTTCCCTGAAATCTGCAAAGATGAGAGTCTTCCTGCCTGGGCGAGGTCATTGGCTGTGTGGGAGCTGCTGCTTGTCTTCCTGGGTCAAGCCATTCTATCTCCTTTGTTCTCTGAAATCCATCAAGGTGGGAGTCTCCCTGCCTAAGTGTGGTTGTTTGGGTGGGTTCTGAGGCTGGGTAGGGAGACTAGAAGTCTAGGGGCTCAAGCTGGATTATGTTTCCCACTGTTCTTCTAAAGGCAACCAGCTCAGCTTTGCAGGTGCACTATGACCTTGGCTGATATCTCTGATGCAGCAGCACCAAACCTTGCAGCAACATGGAGGTACCATCAAGATCTATGTGCTAGTCACTTTTTTCATTTCTATCTGACCGCTGGGAAGTCAAGTCATGTCACTTTCCCTAGTGTTCCCTGTGAATTGAGACCAGAGTGTGATTCCTGAGAAGTGTCTCGGGATACTAAAAAAGCTGGGTGATTGCCTCCAGTTCTTCTTTCTCTCCTGTAGAAACTGTGAGCCCAGGTAAATCTTCTTCATCTGGTGCTATGCCAACTTGGGGAAGGGGAATGGAAGGGCGTGGTTATAGTGAGACCATTTCTCTTACTCTTCTCATATGGATTTTGTTCAATTCTGTGTACCACATAGATGTCTCAGGCTTGTTTCCAGGTGTTGGGGTTTTCAAAAGGATGTTCTAGTCTGTGGATAGTTTCTAGTTGAACTTTATTTGGGGAGGAGTGGGGCTCAAGAATTCTTATTCTACCATCTTGCGTATGTTACTCCCCTGTCTACCTTTTAAATAAAGTTTTTAGAACATTTATATTCAGTATAATTATCAATAGAATTTGCTGTAAATGCACCATGTTGTTATTTTTCTTTTCTACTGATTTTTTAGAATAATTTAATATTGTTTTAATATTCTAGTTTGTTTCCACTGTGGTCTTATAGGCTAGAGCTCTTTGCCTTTTCTTAGTATTTAGAGTTTTCAATATGCATCTCTAGCTTATCACATTGCACCTTCAAATCATGCTATGTCACTATGCTATACATCACCATGTATAATGTAAAAGCCTTTCAATTATACACTCCCCTTTTCCCATCCTGTCCTTTGAGCTATTGTTGGCATGCAGTTTATTTCCATTTGTTATAAACCCATTAATCCATTGTTACTATGTTTGGCTTAAAATGTCAATGTTTGAAAAAATATATAAAAATGAGGAAAATATTACTTTATATTTACCTACATTTACCATTTCTGACACTCTTCATTTCTTTCTAAAGATCTAAATTTCATTCTGGTATTGTTTTTCTTCTTGAAGAACTTTTAAACATTTCTTGAAGGGTGTCTGTTGGTGATGAACTTTCTCATTGTTTGTTTGTCTGAAAAAGTCTGTTTTTTTTTTTTTTTTTGAGACAGAATGTCACTCTGTTGCCCATGCTGGAGTGTAGAGTGTAGTGGCATCAGCGTAGCTCACAGCAACCTCAAACTCCTGGGCTCAAGCCTTCCTTCTGCCTCGGCCTCCAGAGTAGCTGGGACTACAGGCATGAGCCACCATGCCTGGGTAATTTTCTCTATGTATATTTTTCGTTGTCCAGCTAATTTCTTTCTATTTTTTTAGTAGAAACTGGGTCTCGCTCTTGCTCAGGCTGGTCTTGAACTCCTGAGCTCAACGGATCCGCCCACCTCGGCCTCCCAGAGTGCTAGGATTATAAGTGTGAGCCACCACGCCCAGCCCTGAGAAAGTCTGTACTTCATCAATATTTTCGAAAGATATTTTCACTGGATGTAGGATTGTAGGTTGGCAGCTTTGTTTGGTCATCAGCCCCATAAAAATGCTGCTCCATTTTCTTCTGCCCTGCATTGTTTCTGTTGAGGAGTCTGATATCATTATTATATTTGTTCCTCTGTACATGATATATCTTTCCCCCTTGTTGTTTTTTAAGATTTTCCCTTTATTATAAGTTTTCAGAAATTTGATCTGATGTTCCTTGACGGATTTTTCTTTGTGTTTATCCTGCTTGGGTGCACTGAATTCATTGGTTCTTAGGGTTTATAATTTTCATCCAATTTAGGAAATGTTTGGCAGTTATTCTTTTAAATATTTTTATGTTCCCCTTCATTTGTCTTCCTTTCAAACAAGTTTGACACTATTTCTTTGTAATTCAACAATTACAAGTTTGTTAGATTGCTTGATATTGTTCCATAGTATATTGAAGCTGTGATTATATTTTTTAGATTTTTTTTTCCTTTGGTTCATTTTGGATAGTCTTCATTGCCAGATCTTCAAGTTTACTGATCTCGTCTTCCATGGTGTTTGATTTGCTGTTAAACTCATGCAGTAAAGTTTTTATTTCAGATACTGTACTTTTCATTCCTAGAAGTTTCATTTGGTCCTTTTCAATATTTTCCATTTATGTCTTCCTTTTTTTTAATTTCAGCATATTATGGGGGTACAGATGTTTAGGTTACTATGTTGCCCTTGCTCTACCCTTCCCTGCTAAGTCCGAGTTTCAAATATGTCCATCCTTCGGGTGGTGCGCATTGCACTCTTTGTGTATGCATATACCCGTCCCCTCCTTCCTTCTCCCCTCTCCCCCCTCCCCCTGTCCAACATCCAATGGATGTTATTCTTATATGTGCACTTATGTGTTGATCAGTTAATACCATATGTCCTCCTTATGTTCATGTTTTCTTTAACTCCATGAATATATTTATAATATTGATAGTAACTGTTTTAAAGTTTCTTGTCTGCTAATTACCTCACCTGTGTCATTCCTTTTTCTATTCCTAATGACTAATTTTTCTCTTGCCTTTAGCCGTATATACTTTTCTCATATGCCTAGCAATTTTTATAGCATGCCAGATAGTTTTATTTTACATTGTTTAGTGTTGGGATTTTTTTGTATTACCTTAAAGAGCGTTGTCCTTTCTAATGGCCAGCATTTAAGCTAGTAATGAATCAACTTGATCCTTTCAAGGCATATTTCAAACTTCTCTTTGGGACAATACTAAAGTAAACTTTATTTTAGGTCTAGGCTACTCTCACTAATAAGGTGTAATCCTGGGTTCTGCACCGAATTTTCTTTGTATTCAACAAGTGTTTCTCCACTCTAGTTGATGGAAAATCAAATGATCACCAGCCCAATGTGAGCTCCAGGAGTTGCCCTGCTCAGAGCACTCCTGTAATTGTTTCCTCCCTGGTAGTTTTTAATTGTTCAACCTTGTGAAATTACACCCCACATATACACAGTTAGATGTTCAGCCAAAGACTCAAGGGGACCCTATAAAAGTGTCTGGAGCACTTTCTCTGAATTTCCCAAGCCCCTTTCATAGTCTGCTCTACAAATTGTAGCCACCTTGGACTCCTTAAACACCAATATCTATCTCTTCAACTCATAAAGACAGCTGAGCACTGTCCCCTTTCCTTGTACTACAGCCCAGAAATTGCCTCTAGGAACAAGACTGAGGTGGTTGTAAGTCTCACCTCATTTGTTTGTTTCTCTTTCACTCATGGGTCATGATTTTATGTTGCCTGTTGTTCAGTGTCTTAAAAAAAAGTTATTTCATATATTTTGTCCATATTTCTTATTGCTTACTGCAGGAGGAAAAGCTTTGTAGCAGTTTCTCCCTGGTGGTTAAAAGTAAAAATCATACTGTTTGAGATGTCATATTTGTATTTGTGTTTTCATTTTCATTCACCTCAAAATATTTTCTTAACTTCCTTCATGATTTTTTTTTTGTTAACCTGTGGTTATTTAGAAGTATGTTGCAAATATGTGGGTACTCTCAATTTTATTATTATCAATTTCTAATTTAACTCCATTGTGGTCAGAAAACATGCTGTCCATTATTTTAGTCCTTTAAAATTTATTGAAACTTGTTTCATGGCCTAGAATATGATCTGTTTTGATGAATGCTCTGAATAAACTTGAAAGGAATGTGTATTCTGCAGTTGTTGGATAGAGTGCTTTATAAATGCCCAGTGAGTCAAGTTGGTTAATAGTGATTTTTGAGTCTTCTGTATCTTTTCTGATTGTCTGTGAACTTGTTCTATCCAAAGGTATTAAAGTCTTCAACTATGTTTGTGTTTTTGTCTATTCTTCCTTACTTTCTGTATATGTTTGCTTCATGTCCTTTGAAGCTCTATTATTAGAGGCACACACTATGTTTTCTTGATTAATTGACAATCTTATTGTTGTGAATACACCTCTATTTTACAGGCATTTTTCTTATATTCAAGTCTACTTTGTCTTTTCTTTTCCTTTTTTTTTTTTTTTTTTTTTTCTTAGACAGAATATTTATCTGTTGCCCGGGCTAGAGTGTATCAGCCTAGCTCACAGTAAGCTCAAACTCCTGGGCTCAAGACCTACCTCAGTCTCCTGAGTAGCTAGGACTACAGGCATGGGACACCATGCCTTGCTAATTTTTTCTATATATGTTTTTAGTTGTTCGGCTAATTTCTTTCTATTTTTAGTAGAGACGCGGTCTCGCTCTTGCTCAGGCTGGTCTAGAACTCCTGACCTTGAGCTATCCTCCAGTCTCAGCCTTCCAGAGTGCTAGGATTACAGGGGTGAGCCACCTCGCCTATCCAACTTTCTCTTATGTTAATGTAGCCACATCAGCTTTTTTGTTTAGCAATTGCATGGTATAGCTTTTTCTGCCTTCTTATATTCAGCCAATCTGAGTCTTTAAATTGTATTTCTTGTAAATGACATATAGTCTGATCTTTCATTTTCATTTACGCAAATTTTTTTTACTTTTATATGGAATTTTCGGACTATTTGCATTCAAAGTATTATTGATATGATTGTGTTTAAGTGTACCATTTTGCTATATGTTTTCTATTTGACCCATCTTTTTTTCCTGCATTCAAACCTTTTTTGAGTCTTTTTAAACATTCCATTACATCTCCATTATTGACTTCTTTTTCCAACACTTTATTGTGAATTTTTTCAAACTTACAATAACATAGAAATAATTTTACAATGAACACACATGTAACCACCCCCTAGTATCTACCACTGTTTTTACTATACTTGCTTTATTACATACTTATCCACCCATCTATCCTTCAATCCATTAATTGATCCATGTTCTTTTTAATGGATTGCAAAATAAATTACAGATATCAGTACACTTCTCACTAAATACTTCAGCAATCATATTAAAATTTGACGGTAGTCGATCACTTTTTATTCTCTGATATAAATTTATATGAAATAGAATGTTCAAATCTTAAGTACAAATTCTCTGGGTTTTAACAAATAAATACACCTATGTGGTGTAAATCCATATCAAAGTATGGAATATCACCATTTCTCCAGAAAGTTCCCTTCTGTCCCTTTCCAGTCAATCCCCACACTACCCACCCAATTTGATTTATTTCTATTACAAATTAGTTTTGCTGGTTTGATAACTTTACATAACATTAAATAGGAATACTATAAAATGTACTCTTTTATGTAAGACTTCTTTCACTTTAGCATATTTTTGAGATTAATCCAAGTCATTGCATGTATGAGCAATTCATTCCTTTATATTTCTGAGTAGCATTCCATTTGTTTGACTATACCGTAGCTTTTTAATTCATTCTCCTTTTGAAAGACGCCTGAGTTGTTTTCTGTTTTTAGCTTTTATGAATAAAATTGCTATAAACAATTATGTATAAGTTGTTAAGTAAACAAATGTTTTCAATTTTCTTGGTTGTATTTCTGGAAGCCGAATGTCTGAGTCACTAAGCAGGTGTATATTTAATCTTGTAAGAAGCCGTCAATCATTTTTCCAAAAGAGTTGTACAATTTTGCTTTCCAATCAACAATCTATGACATTTCCAGTCATTCCACATCAGGGGCAATATTCGGTGGTATATCAGTCTTTTTAGTTTAGTCATTCTGGTATGTATATAGTGGTATCTCCCTGTGGTTTTACTTTGTTACATGCTTTTTCATGTGCCTATTAGCCATTCATATTATCTTCTTTAATGACATGAGTGCTGAAATATTAATATTTCTTTATCATAAAGTTAGATTAGTTGTCTTATTATTGAATTTAGGATTTCTTAATATATCCTGGCTATCAGACCTTTTCATATAGTTGTTTTATAAAATATATTTTCCCTGTATATGGTTTGCATACTTAATTTCTTTTTTTTGATAAGAAATTTTTAATTTAGATGAAATCTAATTCATTATTTTTCCTTTTATGGTTATTGCTTTCTGTGATGTGTGTAAGAAACATTTGCATACCTCCAAATCACAAAGATTTTTTTATTTATTTTCTTATAAAATCTTTATGGTTTTAGCTTTTTCATCTTAGTTAATAATCCACTTTAAGTTAAATTTTGTGTATACGTGAGGAAGGTGATTGAGTTTCATTTTTTTCCATATGACTATCCAGTTGTGCTAGCATTATTTATTGAAAAAAAATTTCTTTCCCTTATTAAATTGTTTTGGAAATGAAGGATAAACTCAAATGACAATATAGTGTGAGTTTATTTCCGAACTCTTAATTCTGTTTCATAGGTTAATCTTTGTGTCAGTACTACACTTTTATGATTATGATAACATTTTTAGTAATTCTATAAATCAAGAAGTCATGTAACTACTCCAATTTTGCTTTTATCAAGATTTCTATATATATGCAATGTCCCTTGTATTTCTGTACATATTTTAGAATCAGCTTGTCATTTCTATACAAGAGTTGTGATGGGATTTTGACCTGGATCGCATTGCATCTATAAATCTATTTGAGGAAAATTGACATTTTAACGATATTGAGTCTTCCATTTCATAAAATGGTCTATACCTCCAGTTATTTAGTCTTCAACAATGTCTTGTCATTTTCAGAATAGAGATCTTATACATATTTTGTTAAACCGATTTCTAACTATTTTATGTTCTTGATGCTAATATAAATAAAATTTTTCAAATTTCCTTTTCATATATTAATTGTATATCTAGTGATATTGTTAAATTCACTAATTTAAAGGAAGTGCTTTGTAGATTCCTTAATATTTTCTACATTAACAATTATGCTATCTGTAAATATAGACAGTATTACTTCTTCCCTTCCAAATATTATGCCTGTTCTTTTTTTCTTTTTTTTCCCTCTTTTTAATTTTTAACATTTCACTGGCTATGATTGCCAGTACAATGTTGTATGAAAGTGGTGAGAATGAGCATCTTTTCTTTTTCCTAGTCTTAGGTTGAAAGCATTTACTATTTTGTCATAAATATGATGCTAGCTGTAGGTTTTTCATTTATGCCTTTTGTCAGATGTAGTGTGATCCTATGAATGTAAGTTTGATAAGTGTTTTTATAAAAAATGGTTGTTGTATTTTGTAAAATACTTTTTCTGTGTATGTTGAAATGATAATATGATTTTCTCCCTTTTCTATTAATATTGTGAATGATATTGATTACTTTTCAAGTGCTAAACCAATCTTGCATCCCAAGGATAAATTATACTTGACCATGATGTATTATCATTTATATACATATGTATTTAATATATGATATTTATATACATATGTATACATACATGTATTAAATTAATATTTGGTGAGTGTTTTAAGATCTACGTTCATTAGGAATATTGTTCTGTAATTTCGTGTAGTACCTTTTGTCATATTTTGGTATTATGGTAGTGCTGGCCTTATAAAAAAGGTCTGAAAAATTGTTCCCTCTTGCTTTATGTTCTGATGGAGTTTGTGTAAGATAGGTGTCATTTCTTCCTTAAATGATTGATGATATTTGCCAGTGAAACCATCTAGACTTGAAGTTTTCTTTGCATGAATGTCTCTGATAATTTATTTAACTTCTGTGATAGATATAGAGCTATGTATATTTAACATATTGTCTTGTGTCAGTTTTGGTAAGTTGTATTTTTCAAATAATTTGTCTATCTAAGTTTTCAAATTATTGTCATATATTTGTTCCTAATATTCTCTTATTATCCTTTTAATGTCTGTTAGACATAGTGATAAACTCACTTTCACCCCTCATATTAGTAAATTGCTTTCCTTCCCTTTTATTTTTAATTAGTCTAAATAGGGATAAATCAATTTTCTTGATATTTTCAAAGAACAAACTTTTAGTTTGGTGAATTTTCTTCACTGTTTTTTCTGTTTTCTTTTTGTGTCCTTCCTTCTACTTACTTAGGGTTTAATTTATTTTTTTTAGTTTCTTTACAACAAATTCTTAGACTGTATCTTGTCTTCGTTTCTAATATAAGCATAGTGCTATAAATTTCTTCTAAGCACTGCTTTATCTGTATTACTCAAATTTTGATATGTTGCATTTCATTATAATTCAGAATACAAAATAAATTCTAATTCCTTTTGTGCTTTCAAAGTGGTCCATCATGTTATTCATGTGATTTGTATCTTCACTAATTTTTTTTTCTAGTTATTCTACCTATTGTTGAGATAGGACTGCTAAAATCTTCAAAAATTATTGTGGATATCTCTGTTTTCTTCTCTTAATTCTTTTGATCTCTGCTTCATGTATTTTGAATCTCCTTTATTAACTACATATGCATTTATGATTGTTATGTCTTTCTGATGCATTGACCCTTTTATCATTATGAAATATTATTCTATCTCTCGGAATACTCTTTGTCTTAAAGTTTATTTTGCTGATTTAATAACAGCAATGCCATTCTTCCTTTAGTAATTGTATGCGAGATATATTTTTATGTCTTTATGTTTAAAGTGTATCTCTTGTTGATAGCTTATAGTTGGATATTGCTTTTATATAGTCTAACAATCTCTGCCTTGTAATTCAAGTGCCCTTTGGTTAACATTCAATACAATTATTCATATTATTGTATTTAGCTCTTTTGGTTTCAGTGTCTCCTCTGTGCTTTTTCCCTTCTGTTCCTCCTTTCCTGTGTTCTCTTGGTTTATTTGAATTTTTTTTTTTTTTGAGACAGAGTTTCACTCAGTTGCCCAGGCTAAAGTGCTGCGGTGTCAGCCTAGCTCACAGCAACCTCAAACTCCTGGGCTCAAGCGATCCTACTGCCTCAGCCTCCCGAGCAGCTGGGACTACAGTCATTTGCCACCACACCCAGCTAATTTTTTGTTTCTTTTTAGTTGCCTGGCTAATTTTTCTATTTTTAGTGGAGACGGGGTCTCACTCTTACTCAGGCTGATCTCTAACTCCTGACCTCAAGTGATCCTCCTGCCTCAGCCTCCCAGAGTGCTAGGATTATAGGAGTGAGCAACCATGCCTGCCCAGCCCATTTGAATATTTTTATGCTTTCATCTTATCTATTGCATATATATGTATCTTTACATTACTCTTTTAAATTGATAAACTTTATTTTTAGAGCAATTTTAGATTCATCGCAAAATTGAGAGAAAAGTATAGAAATATCCCATACACCCCCTGTCTCCACACATGCATAGCCTCTCCCATAATCCACATTCCCCATCAGAGTGGCACATTTGTTGCAATTAATGAACCTACATTAACACATTGAAATTACTCAAAGTCCATGGTTTACATTAGGGTTCACTCTTGGTGTACAATCTATGGGCTTGGACAAATAAATAATGACATGTATGCACTGTTATAGTATCACACAGAGTATTTTCACTGTCCTAAAATCCTGTGCTCCACCTATTCATCCCTCCTTCCACCCAGTCCTTAACAACCATGGTTCTTTTTACTGTTGTCATAGTTTTGTGTTTTCCAGAATGTCATATAGTTGGAATCATACAGTATATAGCTTTTTAAGATTGGCTTCTGTCACTTAATAATATGCCTTTCAGGTTCTTCCATGTCTTTTCATAACTTTATAATTCATTTCTTTTTTTTCCAATTTATTTTCTTATTTTCTTTTTGGAAAAAATTTCAAAATATTATGGGGAATAAACATTTTGGTTACATATAATGCCTTTTGCATTGCCCAAGCCAGAGCTACAAGCGTGCCCATCCTCCATACAGTGTGCTCCACAACCACTAGTTATGAGTTTACCCATCCCTTCCACCCCCCCTCCCACCTGCCCAACACCCGATGAATATTACCTCCATGTGAACCCCTAAGTGTTGATCCGTTAGTACCAATTTGATGGCAAGTACACGTAGTGCTTGTTTTTCCATTCTTGTGATGCTTCACCTAGAAGAATAGGCTCTAGCTCCACCCAGGATAATGTAAGAGGTGCTACTAGTTCACAATTGTTTTTTATGGTTGAGTAGTATTTCATGGCATACATATACCACATTTTATTAATCTGTTCATGTATTGATGGGCACTTGGGTTGTTTCCACATCTTTGCAATTGTGAATTATGCTGCCATAAACATTCAAGTGGAGATGTCTTTATTGTAAAATGTCTTTTTTGCATTTAGGTAGTTACCTGATAGTGGGATTGCTGGATCAAATGGTATTTCTATCTTTATGTCTTTGAGATATCTTCAAATTACTTTCCACAGAAGTCATACTAATTTGCAGTCCCACCAGCAGCGTAAGAGTGTTTCTATCTCTCCACATCCACACCAGCATATATTTAGCTAAGGAAGTGAGACACCTACATAGGGAGAACTATGAAACAGTGAGAAAAAAAATTGTAGAGGATGTAAACAGATGGAAAACCCTGCCATGCTCATGGATTGTCAGACTCAATAATGTTAAAATGTCCATATTACCTAAAGTGATCTACAGAATCAATGCAATCTCTATCAAAATACCATCATCATTTTTAGCAGATCTAGAAAAATAATTCTTCGCTTTGTATGGAAACAGAGAAGACATCATATAGCCAAAACAATCTTAAGGAAAAAAAGAACCAATTGGGAGGCATCAGTCTACCAGATTTCAAGCTATACTACAAGGGTATAGTAACCAAAACAGCATGGTACTGGCAAAAGAACAGAGATATAGACCTTTGGAACAGGAATGAGAACCCAGATATAAAATCATGCTCATATTGTCATATAATCTTTGACAAAGCAGACAAAAATATGCACTGGGGAAAATAGTCTCTATCGAATAAATGGTGCTGGGAAAATTGGATAACCACATGTAGAAGACTGAAACTGGATCTGCACCTCTCACCTCTCACAAAAATCAACTCACAATGGATAACAGACTTATACCTAGGATGTGAAACCTTAAGAATTCTAGAAGAAAATGTTGGGAAAACTCTTATAGACATCAACCTAGGCAAAGAATTTATGAAGAAGACTTCCAAAGCAATCACAACAGGAACAAAATAAATAAATGGGACCTGATCAAATTAAAAAGCTTCTGCACCGCCAAGGAAACTATCACGAGAGCAAACAGACAACCTACAGAATGGGAGAAAATTTTTGCATGTTACAAATACGATAAAGGGCTGATAACCAGAATCTACTTAGAACTCAGGAAAATCAACAAGAAAAAATCAAACGACCCTATCAAAAAGTGGGCAAAGGACATGAACAGAAACTTTTCAAAAGAAGACAGAATAATGACCAAAAAACATATGAAAAAATGTTCAACATCTCTAATGATCAGGGAAATGCAAATTAAAATCACAATGAGATATCACTTATCTCCAGTGAGACTGGCCTTTATCAAAAAGTCCCAAAACAATAAATGTTGGCGTGGATGCGGAGAGATGGGAACACTCATGCACTGTTGGTGGGATTGTAAACTAGTGCAACCTCTGTGGAAAGCAATATGGAGATACCTTAAAGAGATACAAGTAGAAGTACCATTCGACCCAGCAATCCCATTACTGGGCATCTACCCAAAAGAGCAAAGGATGCTGTATAAGAAACACACCTGCACCCAAATGTTCATAGCAGCACAATTCACAATTGCAAAGATGTGGAAACAACCCACCTGTCCATCAATACATGAGTGGATTAACAAAATGTGGCATATGTATACCATGGAGTACTATTCAGCTTTAAGAAACAATGGTGATATAGCACCTCTTGTATACTCCTGGATAGAGCTGGAACACATTCTACTAAGTGAGGTATCCCAAGAATGGAAAAATAAGCACCACATGTACTCATCATCAAATTGGTATTAACTGATCAACACATAAGTGCACATATAAGAATAACATCTATTGGATGTTGGGCAGGGGGGAGGGGGAGGGGTAGGAGGATGAGGGGATGGGTATATACATACACAAAGAGTGCAATGCACACCACCCAAAAGATGGACATATTTGAAACTCGGATTTGAGGGGGAGGGGGGCAATATCTATACCGCCATAATATGCTGAAATAAAAAAAAAAAACTTAAACATCAAAAAAAACCCACAATGAAATATCACCTAACTTCAGTGAGAATGGCTTTTATCAAAAAGTCCCAAAACAACAATTGATAGTTCACTTCTTTTTAGCGCTAAATAATATCCCATTATTTGGTTGTACCACAGTTTACTTATTCATTCACCTATTGAAGGACATCTTGGTTGCATCCAAGTTTTGGCAATTATTAATAAGGCTTTTATAAATATCTGTGTGCAGATGTTTGTGTGAACGTAGCTTTCAATTAATTTGACTTAATTCCAGGACCACGATTGCTGGATCACATGGTAAGAGTATGTTTGTTTTTGTTTGTTTGTTTGTGTCAGCATATTATGGGGATACAAATGTTTAGGTTACATATATTGCCTTTGCCCCACCCGAGTAAGAGCTTCAAGCGTGTTCATCCCCCAGATGGTGTGCATCACACCTATTAGGTGTGAATATACCCATCCCCTCCTCTCCCCCAACCTGCCCGACACCCGATGAATGTTACTATTATATGTGCACATGAGTATGCTTGTTTTTGTAAGAAACTGCCTGCCTTCCAAAGTGGCTGCTCCATTTTACATTGCCTCTAGCAGTGAATGAGAGTTTCTGTTGCTCCACCTCCTCACCAGCATTTGATGTTTTCCAGTGTTTTGGATTTGACCATTCTAATAGGTGTAGTGATATCTCATCATTGTTTTAATTTACAAGTTCCTAATGACATATGATGTTGAGCATTTTTTCATATGCATACTTGCCATCTGCATATCTTTTTGTGAAGTATATGTTCAGGTCTTTCGATCATTTTTTAAATTGTGTTGTTCATTTTCATATTGTTGAGTTTTAATAATTCTCTGTATATTTTGGATAACAGTCTTTTATCATCTGCATTCTTTTGCAAATATTTTGTCTCAGTCTGTAACTTGTCTTCTCATTCTGTTGTCATTGTCTTTCACAGAAACAGAAGTTTTTAACTTTAATGAAGTCCAGCTTATCAATTATTTCTTTCAGATAGCATGCTTTTGGTGTTGTACCTAAAAAGTTCTTGTCATTCTCAAGGCCATCTGAGTTTTTCCCTATGTTATCTTCGAGGAGTTTTATAGTTTTGCATTTTAATGTCTGTGATCCATTTTGAGTTAATTTTTGTGGAAAATGTAAGGTTTGTGTTTAGATTCATTTTTTTCTGTATGTGCACATCCAATTATTCGAGCACCATTTGTTGAAAAGACTATTTTTATCCATTATGTTGTCTGTGCTCCACTGTCAAAAATCAGTTGACTATATTTATGTGGGCATACTTCTGGGCTCTCTGGTCTGTTCCGTTGATCTGTTTGTCTATTCTTTCACCAATACTATACTGTCTTGATTACTGTAGCTTTATAGTAAGTCTTGAAGTCAGGTAGTGTCAGTCATCTGACTTTGTTCATCTTGAATATTGAGTTGGCTATTCCGTGTTTTTTGTTGCTCCATATATACTTTGGAATTGGTTTGTTGTTATCAACAAAATGACATGCTGGAATTTTGATTGATATTGCATTGAATTCATAGATCAAGTTGGGAAAAACTGACATCTTCACAATATTGAATCTTTCTATGCATGAACATGGAATTTCTTTCCATTTATTTAGTTCTTCTTTGATATCTTTCATCAGAGTTCTATAGTTTTTCTTATATAAATGTTGTACATATTCTTTATTTTTACCTAAATATTTTATTTTGGGGAAGTACTAATGTAAATGGTAATGAATTTTTAATTTCAAATTTGACTTGCTCATTGCTGGTATATAGGAAAATAATTGGTTTTGGTATATTAACCTGTATCCTGCCACCTTGTTATAATCACTTATTAGTTCTAGGAGGTTTTATTTTTATTGTTGATTCTTTCAAATTTTCTACATGGACAATCATATCATTTATGAACAAAACAGTTTTATTTCTTCCTTCACAATCTATATATTTTCTATTTCACTTTCGTGTCTTATTACATTATCTGGGACTTCCAGTATAATGTTGGAAAGCAGTGGTGAGAGTGGACATCCTTTTCTTGTTCCTGATCTTAGTGGGAAAGCTTCAAGTTTCTCACCTTTAGGTATTATGTTAGCTGTAGGTTTATTGTAGATGTTCTTCACCAAGTTGAGGGCTTTCCCCTCTGGTCATATTTTTATGAGAGTTTTTATCATAAATGTGTTAGATTTTGTCAAATGCTTTTTCTGCATTTATTAATATGACAATATGATTTTTCTTCTTTAGCCTGTTGATGTGGTGGATTACATTAAATTATTTTTTATTGTTGAACCAGCCTTGTATACCTGGGACAATTCCCACTTGTTCATGATATATAATTCTTTTTATACATTATTGGGTTCTATTTACCAATAGTTTATTGAGAATTTTTACATGCTAATGAAAGATCTTGGATTGTAATTTTCTTTTTCTTTTTAATTTTAATTCAGAATATTATGGGGGTACAAACATTTGGTTACAGAAATTGCTTTTGGACCAACTGAGTCAAATTTATAAGTGTGCCCATCCCTCAGATAGTATGCATTGTATCCATAAGGTGTGAATTTACCCATCCCCTCCTCCCCCCAACACCTGCTTGATTTCCAATGAGTTTTATTTTCATATGTGCACATAAGTATTGAATGATTAGTTCCAATTTAATGGTGAGTACATTTGGTGTTTGTTTTTCCATTCTTGTGGTACTTCACTTAGAAGAATGGTCAACAGTTCCATGAAGGTTAATACAAGAGGTATTATTTTAGTTCACCATTTGTTATGGCTGAGTAGTACTCCATGGTACACATATACCATGTTTTATTAATCCACTTATGTATTGATGGGCACTTGGGTTGTTTCCACATCTTTGCAACCATGAATCCTGCTACTATAAGCATTCGAGTGCAGGTGTCTTTTTATAAAAAGTCTTTTTTTTTTTCCTTCAGGTAAATACCCAGTAATGGAATTTCTTTATGGTTTGTAGTTTTCTTTTCTTGTAATGTCTTTGTCTGGTTTGGGTATTAGAGTAATTCTGGCCTCATAGGATGAGTTGGAAAATATTTCCTCAGCTTCTATCTTCTGAAAGAGATTGTAGAGAATTGGTATAATTTCTTCCTTATATGTTTGGTAGAATTCACCAATAAACCCATCTGAGACTGGTGCTTTCTGGCTTGGAAGGTTATTAATTATTGATTCAATTTATTTAATACATATAAGCCTATTCATACTGTCTTTTTAATGGTTACTCGAAGTGCTTAATTATACACCCTTAAGTTTTCATAGTTTACTTAGAGTTAATACTGTACAGAAAATATTGTCACATAAAATGTAAATATTTTGCAACTGTATAGATCCATTCACTCCACCACCCTTTATGCTATATTTGTCTCATATATAGGTGATACATATATTATAAACTCCATAAGAGAATATATTTATTTAATCAGTCTTCTATATTTTAAAGAAATAAGAGGGGGAAATCAGCTTTTTTATTTACTCTTGTATTTAACATTTCTAATGTTTTTCATTTGAACCCAGATATATCTCACTCCAAAGCCTGTGCCCTCTCCCAGATTTGTTATACATTAAAGTCACTTGGGGAAGGTTTCGTAAAAGCAAGTGCCCAGTGCCCATGACAACTGTATAAAATCACAAGCTAATAGGTGAGACCTGACCATGGGCCTTTGGAAGATACCCCCCACAGGCACTTATGTGAAGCCAGGGCCAAGTGCCCCTGTGATCCTGCTAATCTGCCAAACACCATGACAAATGTTCTAGAGCTGGCTCACAGTTTTCTCCTGCTTCCATCTCATGTGGTATCAACCTCTTGTCCTTATGTTATGCGGTTACAGGTGACTTTCTTATTTTTCGTAAAATTTTCTCCTTCAAGCTTCAAAGTCCTCTCCTAAACTCATGAATTCTGACATTATGAGACAAATTTGGTCATTCTTTCTTATAGTCTCTATTTTGCCATCTCACTCTTCCTATGATGCATCTTTGCACTCTCCAGAACTGTCCACCTTCCCTAAAAAAACTCCTTATGCATCCTTTCCAAAAGGAATGCATGTTACTTCTAAACTTCATCCTTGGGGATATCATAGTGATTTGAGAGGTATGTAGCAATGTGACAAATGGTGTGTTCTCTTGAGTCAGGTGGTATGAGATCAAAACTCAGCACACCACTAATGAAAGGCATGACCATAGACAAGCAACTTAACTTTTCTGTCAGTTTCCTCATATGTATTAATAAAATGGGGATACTAGTGCCAACTCATAAAGTTGTAGGGAAGGAAGGTTCATATACATTGCTTAGCACAATACCTGACACCAAGAAAGTTCATATAATCAATAGTAGGTAGTTATTACAATTATTAAGGCTCACTGTCCTCTGCAGAGCTTACCTTTCTGATAATCTAGGCCAGTAACACTCTAAGTGTGGTCCAGAGACTGTTACCCATCCTTGATTGGATAGGGAGCTTGTTCCAGAATGTAAATCAAATAATCATTAATCACTCTGTTTAATATAGTTGACATTTATTTTCTAGCAAGACTTTCTCAATGAAGAAAGTAGTGTATTGATTTAGATTCTGCAGCAAGTGCCTCATTTTGTAACGGGCCTATACTTTGAGTAGCACTTCTCCTGAGGACTTGTAGCCCTCCCTGGAGTCAAAATGGATCTGGACTTGAAGGTAGAAAGCCTGAGACCAGTTCTAGCTCTGCCACTAACATACAAAATGACTATGGATAGGCCATTTAAACTCTGAGCTTCTATTTCTTCATCTGTAAGGTGGAAATAATTACCTCTTCCTCCTTTCTTCCCTTTACCATGAATTTCATGTGCTTAGAGGGGTGAAACAATGCCAGGAGGTACTTTGTTGCCTCTACCTGGGGGAGTAAGCCAAATCAGCCCCCAAGGACATGTAAAGATGGCTGCAGCAGAGTTGAGGAGAATCTTGCTTCTAGCTTCTTGATTACCAAAATCCAGATCTGGTGGTTCCCACTCTTGGGTTAAATAGCAATAGCCTAAGATAACAAAATCCATCACCCATTCTCTTTCAAGTGGTATTTTGTATACAAGGTAAGTGCCTTCCACTTAAAGGGTACTCTCTAATTTGAGGGCTGGCAATGACATTGGCCATCACATTACTTAAAATATGCCTAAACATACAAACATTATTAATATAAGCATAGAATAGGGATAAAATGGTAGAGACAGATGGTGGCTAATAGGAAGGACATTGAATCTCAAAGCACCAAGAGCATCCCTATAGGCAATCAGCCAATCCAGGAAAACATAGGGCCAATACCTTCGCCAGAGTGCTAATGTAGTCCTTATCAGAATCAGTGATAGGCCGACACTAATGGCTGTCACGCCGTCCTGACCAGCAAGAAGGACGCAACACTTGGAGTTCTTCCAACAGCGTTTTAATGGGGCAGACTATAGGAAATACAAATGGCGAAAGACCCCGAAGCAAGACAAGCACAGGCTTATATACTGGTGAAGGCTAGGTGGCAAACTGTGATTGGACATGCCCTTAGGGTCCTC
>CAUYSK010039772.1:0-26774 GCA_963575035.1 Avahi laniger | reverse complement strand
GGGGAAAACTTGCCTCGTAAGCACACAAGGAGGAAAGAAAAAAAGATACATAGCAGCACCCTTTTTCTGAATAGATTTCTCATTCTCACCAATATTCCTTCCACCAAAAGAAAAAAGAGAGAGAGAAAGGGGAAATAAATGAACTGTGCTTTTTTCCAGAGTCCCTGATAGGAGAGATAGGAACCTCAGCATCTGCCCTTTCTGAAAAGAAGAAAGGTCCTCCCCGCCCACCCCAGCCTGACTTCCTGTTCCTTTGCCAGAGGTAACCATTTTACCTCTGCTGTTATGAATCATGAGGCCTGTGGCTTGTGGCAGATCATAAATCAGTCCTGGGAGTCTCGAGGACAAATCCCAGGACTTTTAATCTTTAATATTAGATGTGTTTAAAGTGGTGAATATTTCATGAAGGGACTGTTGCATTTTAACACATCATTAGTGAGTCCCACCCGTCCTCCCGTTGGTAAATTATTCCCTTCCAAATTTAAGTCTCGCAGCCCTTTCCCTCTTTTCCCTTCCCTTGGCAACAGTTAGTCCATTAGGACTTAGGTGACATGTGCTTACAGCACTGCCACTCAGGGGAAGACCCCAGGTGTCTGAGCATTCTTGCCTGGGAGCAGCACCTTCCTTATCTCCCAGGTACACAGAGAAGAGGAAAGGTAGATCTCTCTCGTCCATTTCTCCTTCTGTCTTTCAACAATCTCATTCTGAATATTTTGAACACTATCTCTGACCCATTCTTCACTCCATATTGTGCCTTACTACCATTTTAGTTCAACCAACATTCCTGAAGCCCAGGCTACTTGCTAACTACTTAGTAGGTGCCAGAGTACAGAGATTAAGCAGCAGTGTAATATATACGGTTAGAATGTTTTTTAAACACTCAGAATGCTTTGTATAAAGTCAAACGCATAACATTTGTACTTCATCAGGAAAACAATGAGGTTATTTGGTGAATACAGGCATTCTGAAATGAGCAGCTATGAGTGATAGCTGTAGAACCTGTGTTACCTTAGTACCCTCTTCACACTACATTTAGTTTTGGTTGCACAAGGTTGAGAAATTTCCAAATCCCAAGATATGTAGTTGCAACTAGCATTGGCCCCTCGACTCACCCTCGGTATCCTTCCAAGTGAAACAAAGATGGCAGGAGATGAGTTTTTTTCTTTCCCCCCTGAAGCCTGAATAAAATAACTTTACCTGACAAAAACCGATGCTCTCCAGTATTCTCAATTCTGGCATGCGGCATCTGAGTGTTTATCCTTCACTTTTTTATTTTTAAAATTTTTTTTTAAAAAAAAACTTTTAAAAGAAAATTAAAATCCAAAATTTTCACAGTCCCTAAATCTCCTCCATTGAACAATACATT
This sequence comes from Avahi laniger, assembly GCA_963575035.1. Taxonomy (NCBI): domain Eukaryota; kingdom Metazoa; phylum Chordata; class Mammalia; order Primates; family Indriidae; genus Avahi; species Avahi laniger. The sequence goes on along the minus strand of CAUYSK010039772.1, from coordinate 25,408 downwards.
TCCATGGACATGCTTTGAAAACTCCTGGGTCAGATCAATCAAATCACCGCAGGATAGGAGGGTTCCAGTCCTATTTGTGTATGAAAGAGAGAAGGAATTTGTGTGCTTATGAACGTGATCTCCAGAAGATGCGAAAGCAGGCAAGCTGGCAGCAATAGTCTGGAAATTTACCAGAGCCATAGAGGGAGTTAATTATTCATTCAACTCATTGTTGAGCAGTAGGCTAGGCAGTAGGCTAAGCCAGGGCAGTTTCTACCAGCGTTTCTCAGATGTGTTCCACAGAATGCTAATCCTGAGTCATTCCACCAGCAAGTCTCCAAAGGTAAAATAAGTTTGGGGACAATTGCATATTCTCCCTCAGGGAGAATCATACCATATTGGCTCTAAGGAAGGGTATAGGATTTCCCAAACTTGTTTTTTTAATAAAATCTATTTTTGGCAAAGCGTCTGTGAACATGTCTAAAAAAACACCTTTGGAAAAAATACAGTATCTCATGGAATCAAAAAAAGCATTCTCCTACCTTAAGAAGTGTACAGGAGAGCAGACATGAGAACAGCAAGGGGTAGGACAGAGAGCTTCTGAAAACCTCTCTAGGATTCTGAAGATACGCTAGGAAGAGAGGCACGCGCTGACTGACTGAAATGAACTCAGCCAATGCGAGCAGATACGATGAGGGATGGCGGCGTGGGATGCTAGCAAGCACTCGTGCAACTGGGCATAAGACATGCCCCCCAAAAATGATGGGTGGATGGACGCACGTGTGAATGGATGGCTGGAAAGGCAAGAAATAAAAGGGGAACAGAAAGAGGAGAGAGGGGAAGAGAGGACAAGAGAGGAGATGGCAAGGGAGGCAAGGAGAGGAGAGGAAAACTGATTTTAAAATCAAACACAACAAAAACAAAACGAAGTAAAACCAAGAGACAATAGGCAAAGAAAATGATTTCTCCAAAAGGGGAAATCAAAGGGTTGTTGGAGGAGGTGGCATTTGATTTGGGGTTTATGGATGGCCGTGACCTATTCATTCAGATGGAGAGATTTCAATTTTCTGATTACACTTTTATAGCGCTTTATCATAATTTAAATATTTGGAAATAAAAGCCCCACTTGTAGCCACCTGATCACTTCCTGTTTCCCTGTTTTAAATTGTGAGCTTCTTCAGCGACCAGGTTGCAACTCTCACCTCTGCATCTCCAGTGCCGAGCTGAGAGCCTGGCAGAATGTGGCCAGGACTTGTTGAATGAATAAATGAGTGAATGAACAAATGAATAAACTCTATTAACCACAGTGATCAATAGACCAGAATACCATCTTTCCATTGTCTTTTTCTAAAACCAGGCAACTTACTTTATCTCCCAGGAAAACGAGGAAGCCAGAGAACAGCCTATTTGGGGAGTCCCTCTTTCACAAGACTATTTTCTCTTTTTGCTTACAGGAGAATGCAGCTGTCACGAAGGCTACGCCCCTGACCCAGTTCACAGACACCTGTGTGTGCGTAGTGACTGGGGACAGAGTGAAGGGTGAGTAGCAAAGGACATCTGGGCTGGGGCAGTGGAGGACCCACGCCTCCCTCTGTTCTGTTACCAGAGGCCCCAAGCATCTACACAGAGAAGACCTTCTCTGTAGCAGTTGTGTTCCTGCAAAACCCAGTGGGAAGTGAATTTTGCTTTCCCAGTGAATCACATTTTAGTATTAAAAGTACATGATTGATGACTCTTCTAGAGAAAAAAAAGGCTGACATTTAAGTCACTCGCCCAAACAGAAAGTAATCAATGAACTCTTCCTCAAGTGGACAGACAAGGAACAAGAATCAGGTTTTTGCACATTGACTTGTAAATGGACATAGACATTTTATAAAAGTGCTGACTGCTGTAAATTGGAGACAGACTTTTATAATGTAAATAGTCAAGCCCAATAATTATTTCTTCAAGATTTGGTTGCGTGTAAAGCTTCTCTTGAGCAATGTGCACGTATGAATCCCACTTGCTTCTGAATAATACCATCTCCTCTCCCCTTTTCTTCTTCCCATAGACCTTGGCCTTACACGACACTTGAGAGAGGTTATGATCTGGTGACGGGCGAGCAAGCCCCTGAAAAGATTCTCAGGTGAGTTGACAGTCTTGTTGGGGCATAATTTTGGGAAACGGAGAGAGGTCTGATAGGAAGGTGTGGTCATGCATCCTCAGACTATCGAGCTCGTGCACCTCTGGGCTGCACTAAGTACGAGAACTGTCATTGGGACTAATATATATTAATACCATCATGGCTCAGGTTGCTATGGGAGTCTAATTCCCGTTTGTCTGGCATCCAGACTTGTAGACTCAGATACTTGAACTGGAGGAGACATTACTAATTAGGAATATTCCGTAGCCTCAGAACCTCTTCCCACCACCTCCATGAAATCTTGTGTAAAACTTCAACACTTAGGCGGATAAAGACATATAGAAAATTAAGTGACAGAACTGGGAATCGAATTTTGGTTCAGATGGATTCAGAGTCCATGCCCTTAACCTTTGTGTCAGACTGTGCCTGCTGACTTGGCGGTCACATATGGAACTCCTGCTGGATATCAGGGCTGACTGCTGGAAAAGCAGGGCTGAACTAGTCCCCATCCTCACAGAGTCCACCGTTTACTCGGGAAAAGAAAACTAGCAGTGCAAAGCAATGCACGAGCTAAATGATTAACAGATTTTAGAAATGATCGTCCAAGTCTGGACAAAGTTGGCCAACATCATGCCTTGGAGAATGCAGGGGACTTGGGTGGAAAAATAAGAAAATGTCCTAAAAGGGGTGGGAACAGGGGCCCCTTTTTGCTATTTGCTGTCTGCTCGCCAGGGACTTCCCCAATGGAAACTCTTACATTGCAGGTCTACTTTCAGCTTGGGCCAAGGCCTCTGGCTTCCTGTCAGCAAAAGCTTTGTGGTTCCGCCTGTGGAGCTGTCCATCAACCCCCTGGCCAGCTGCAAGACCGACGTGCTCGTGACTGAAGACCCTGCAGATGTCAGGTAGGGAAGTCGTCTCCGGTACCTGTACCCAGGACTTCTTGGAGGCCTGGAAGTCTGTCTGTTTCAGTATCACAGGGACTCTTGTGAAGGCACCTGCCTGGTTAATGTAGAGAACACTGTCAAATACACCATGCTCCTAAACTCCCAAAAGCATCCTCCGTCTCTGTGTCTCAGTGCTTGACATTTCTACATTAGAGCTTTCTTTTGGGGTTTATATTAAGTATAAAAGAGGCTAGCACATTATCTGGCTCATCATGAGATCATTAATGACCTTATCTTACAAAAAATTATTACCTTACATTATATAGGAGAGTCACAAAGGCAAAAGTTTAGAGAATGGGATGCTACCTATTGTGTACTGGGAATGGACTTTGGGCTAATCCATGAATTTTAAATGTTCACGTTAAATCTTTTTATACTTAACTTGTGAAAGGGTGGAGACTACATTTCTTACATGTCTTGCCCTTTGTAGCTAACTTCATTATAGACTCACTCTACTGCACACAAATTAGTTTCTTACGTATCCTTCCGTCCCATTATGTGGTACACTTCTCAAGGTCAAGGAAAATAACTTATTTAGCTTTTTAATCCCCAGTTCCTAGTACATATTGGACATCTACTAAATGTTTATTGATTTAATTAAGTGTGTTGTCTTAGATCTGATCCTGGCACTGTTCTGGAGCTTTCTCTTGGAAGATTTATTTCTCCCAATTTGATTAAGGGAAGCATTCCAGAAATTTGATGTTACCAAAAGTAGACTCTAGTTTTACGTCTAAAACTGGCTTGTACACAGCTTATTGGCTTGAGAACTAGAATTAAAACATGGACCCCCTAACTACCAGTGACTGTTATTCGACCTCTCCATAGCTACCTTTGGGTCATTCAGAATGAAGACGTTATCAGTATGTCTGTGACATCTTGACAGAACGCTCCTAGGACCCAGCTCTCCTATTTTGCAATGTGTTTACTCTTACCTTGTCACCTTTCACTTGGAACAGATGAAACTAACATGCTTTATTACAATATTAATATTTCCCAAAAGAGGTTGTTTTAAAAAGAATAGATCAATAAAGGGGTGGCACTTAGGAAATGAAGCAATAATTACTAGGAACTAAGATGGTTTCACACATACACACAAATTGATTTGTGGAGAATCGCCATTATTTCCATTTTTTATAGAATTGAAGTAGATGAGATTTTAATGAAGCACGTGCTAAGATCTCTCTGCATTACATATTTTAAAGAGGGAGCAAGGATCATCTGGTTGAAGAATTATTCTCAAAGTCCTTGTCTGAAAGCAACTAAATTACTTTGTCTGAAATAAACTAAAAGAAAAAAAGGTCTTGACTAGCTGTCCTCAGAGTTCCATGCTGTTGACTTTGCCTTCCTGATTTCAGTGAAGAAACAGAAACACAGCTGTCGAACTGTCTGATGGTAACACACACTCTGGAGCTGGGTAGACCTGGGTTAGAATCCCGTCTCTGTTAAGTGTGAACCATGTGATCTTGGCTGACTTCATTTCTCTAAGGTTCCATTTCTTTGTCTACAACATGAGGATAGTAATAGTGCTTTCTTCAGGGAGTGTAATATTAATAATATTTCCTATCCATTGATCATTTCCTATGGGCCAAACACTTTAGTAATATTATCTCATTACATCCTTGCATCAGCCCCATGAGATGATGCTAGTATTATTTTCGTTTCTTAGATCAAAACATGAATAAATAAGCAAACAAACCTAAGGCATAAAAGTGATGCCTTCATTAGTAAGTTATGAAACCGTGTTTCAACCCCTGATTTGCAATGGTGGATAGAAGATTGCAATCATCACCATTTGAAAGAATCTGCATTATGTAGATTGAATTTTCCAAGCTGCACTAATAAACCTTGTTTGACATGACATTGCCCAGGCAAGCATATCATGGGTGTTTAAAGAATTAATAAGTTCCAGCCAGATGATATGTTAGAAATGTAATAAATAATAGATCATAATTATAGATAGCCAATAATACTGCCATGAAATCACAACAGAGAGATTAGAGGAAAGACTATGTGGAAAAGCAGAGTCAAAGGGAAACAGAAAGTAAGCATCACTGTAGGATTGGAGAGTAAAACTTGAACGTGCATTGCAACTTGATTCTTTGCTTTTTGGTCTCTGATGAATTCTGGGGAAAGTATGGGACCTCACATTATAGAAGGAAGCACAACTTAGTAGTCAGACATACAGGCTGTGACCCACCAGGGTAGCTAGTTTTAAAACAACTAATGATAACAAATGTTGGTAAAGATATGGAGCAACTGACACTTTTATATCCTTATAGTGGGAATGTAAGTAGGTATAAACACTGTGTAAACCTATTGGGCAGTATCTACTAAAGTCAGATGTACACATACCCTGTAACCCATCAACTTCACCCCAAAGAATATGCCTAACAGAAACATGTATACATGCACCACAGATAATACGTACTGAAATACTAATAGCACTGGAAAGAAAAGAGCCAAAGAGCTGGAAAAAAAGCCACAAATTTCCATCGACGAAAACAGTAGCTAATGAATTATGGAATAATCATACAATGGAATGCCATCAATGGTGAATATGAATGAACACAAGCCCACACATCACCATGGGCAAATCTCACAAAGGTAATGTTGAATTATGGAGACCAGACACAAAAGAATGTTATGTGTTTGTATAAAGATCAAAAACCAAAAACCTAGTTTTACTAATTAGTAAAAAAATAATTTATGATGTTAGAAGAAAGGATAGGGATTACCTTTGGGCGATGGAGGGGCAATGACTGGAGGGAAGTGTGAAGGGCTCAGGTGATGCTGATGTTTGATTACCTGAGCTGGGTGGTGGTTACATGGGTGTTTTCACTGTGTGAAAATCATCAGGCTGCACACTTTTCTCCACGTGTGCTGTACTTGGATTAAACATGAAGTTCGTTGTTTAAGGACATCGGCTATGGAGCCCAAGTGAACTGCCTTGCTTAGTGCAGGAGGTTTTCTGTAGTTGCGTTGAGGATAACAGGGATAGAAGATTATTTATATCATACAGGGGAGTGGTGAAATTAAATGACATACTACAGGTAAAGCACCGAGTTTGGCACATGGCAAACTCTCTGGAAGCATTAGTTATTATGTTTGTTGTTACTGTAGCACAGTGATTTTTTTTATTCTCTTTATCTTTTAATCGTTTTCTCTTTCTTTTGCTGAAAGGCTACATCCAATCTATGATGCTTCTTAAATCAATAGTGTCTTCATACTGGGGGCTCATATTAATCCCAGTGTCATGGGGTTTGGGGAACACTTCAGTGAGTACATACAGTCTAGTACAGTATGCTAGGATGTCTTTATGTGCATGGACATAGTTACAGAATGAATGAAGAGTCACATGTGGGGTAGACGTACAGTGCCCTGGGGGGTTGGAAAAGAAGGAAGGAATTTTTGATCAAAAGAATCAGACATGTTTTTTTCAGGACAGGTAAGACTGACAATTAACCATGAATTGGGGACACAATTTGATTGTGTGGAATCTAAGATGTCAAGTCTGAGAGACTGAAGTGCGAAAGAAGACAAATCTTCCCTGGACTGCTCCATTCTCCAGCCCGTCCCAGCAGGAAGCTGCCAGGAATGAGATTTTTAGCATTCAAGACACTAATGATGCCAGTGACAAAGGCGGAAGAGCGAGCTCTAGCTAAATTGCACATGGATTCATTTCAAATCTGGAAAGACTCGGCCGGGCCCCTCCTGTGTGCCAGATACCGTAGGGACACAGAGGTGCGTGCGGCCCCCTCTGCTCTCAGGAGTCCCATGGCGTGGCAAGGAACGTGGAACAAGAGACTGATTCGAGAAATGAAATAAAAGATACTTGTGGAGAGAGAAGCATGGCAGACAACACTTATTACTACACACCGGGCCTTCTTCACGATTTCACCTGGAGCTGATTCTTCTAATAAGAGAAATGTGAGAACAGCTATTGTAGCTAGAATAATAATCATCCACAAAGCCCCGCTTTTGGGGGCTCCCTCGGTGATTTGTCTGTGATCTCAAATCAATGAAAATGAAATGGTGAAATACTGTTAATTCCTGAACAGTGTTGAAAGAATAATGGGGTATCAGAGTGCACGCTAGCACTGCTCATTTGGTGACAGTTTCCACATTGAGTTAGCTCTGAATAGAATTAAGAATGTCTCCTTGTTCTTTTGGCCTTTCAATTCCAAGCAGTGAGCATTTACTGAACACCTACTATATATCAGGCGAAGTCTTGGAGACACAGAGCTAAGAAGACAAGAATTTCAGTAGATTAAATGAGACAGAATTGCAAACAAAAAGATGTCATATGGTTGACAGTCGAAGACTATAGAGGGAAAGTTCAAGGCAGACAGAGGAAACAAAGGTGGAGGTAGCCAAACCCACTCAGATGTTAAAAGGAAGGCCTCAGAGAGGAGAGAGCCTCCGTGCCAAATTTTGGAGTACAAGCAGGAAGTCACTTGGTCACTGGCTTTCTAAGTGTGGTCCCTGGACCAGTAGCATCGGCGTCACCTGGAAACATACTACAAGTGCAAATTCTCAGACTCCATCTGTGGTAGACTGGTAACAATCCCCAAAGATACCAGATCCTAACCCCTAGAACCTGTCTTAAGATGGGTTGATTATCCTGAATTATCTGGATGGGCCAAAACGCCATAACAAGTTCCCTTACGAGAAAGAAGCAGAGGAAGATCTGACACACAGAGCGGAGGGGCCATGTGAAGATGGAGTTAGAGACTGGAGTGATGCAACCACAAGCCAAGGAATGCCAGCAGCCACCAGAAGCTGGAAGAGACAGAGAACAGATTCTCCCCAGAGCCTGCAGGGAACGTGTGGCTTTGCTGACACTCTGATTTTAGCCCAGTGATATTGATTGCAGACTTGTGGTTGCTTTAAGCCACCCTATTTGTGGTAGTTTGTTACAGCAGCCACAGGAAACTAATCCACCCACTGAATCAGCTGTTTTGGAGGTGAGCCCAGCAAGCTGGTTTAACAAGTCCCCAGGTGGTTCTAATGCTTACGAAAGTTTGAGTACAAATACACTAGGTTGCAAAACAAGGAACAGATCACCTGGCTTAAATAGAAAACAACAAATACGAGGGCTTGAAAACTCTAGGGTGGCAATGGCTTTTGGCATAGCAGGATTTATATGCTCCCAAATGTCGTTGGAACTCAGTATTCCTGTTTCTTTTCATCCCTCGTGTCTGTTTTTAATTTGGCACATTCTGTTTTCTGTTTTCCTTTTCAGGCACACTCTCACTGACCACTCCAGGCTGACAAACCTCAGTTTAGCACTGCCAGGGTAGAGATGGCCTCTTTCCCAGTGGTGTGTGCAAAAATCCTGGCACTGAGTAACAGCAATCATAGCTCATCCTTACGAGTCACCGTTCCATATTCCAAATGCTTTACTGAAATGAGTTCACTTAATCTTCACCCACTATTAGGTCCATTTAATGCATGAGGAAATGGAGGCACAGAGAAGTTATATAACTTGCCCAAGGTCACGCAGCCAGGAAGTGGCAGAACCACGATTTGAATCCTGAGAGTCTCACTCTTGAGTTCATGTTCCTTACCTCTAAGTTTGATGCCTCTGTTTCGCCTGTTTGGGGACATTTGCCTATCTCCCAAATGAATGCCTAAAGGGACAAAGTGCTCTAATTAGCCAGACCTGGGTCACCAGCCCAACCTTGAAACCACCATGGGTGGTGGAAAAAATCAGGATGGGCAGCAAATGGATGCTGGATAAGAAGAACCCACAGATGTTTTCCCCATGGGCAAGGCACAGGGCCTTCAAGTGGCATGCCCAGCGGGGGAGGGGGGACTTCCAGTTCGGTTTGGCTGCAGTGTGGTGCCAAGGGGCACGTGGCAGAGGATGCAGCGTGAGAAGGATAACAGACAGACCATGCATCCTATGTTCTCGCCGCCTCTCTCTTTCCTTAGCGGCAAACCGCCTGCTCTCGTGGAGTCAGCAAAGCCTCTGGGGGCACTTGAGGATAGTGCATTTACTGCTCCAAGGTCCCCAGCAGATGCTCCTGCATGAGTGCTCCAGATCTGGGATCTGGCTTGGGCTTTGCAGTCCCCAGTCAGATGCAGTGAGTCCTGGAAACGTGGGCCTTGCATCTTAAGGTAAAACCCTCAACAGACGCACAGCAGGTACTTCCGAGTGTGATGGATGATGTGCTGGGGGCTAGGAGTAGAAAGACCAGAAAGAGAGGAAGGAGTAGGGAAGAGTGTAGGATTTGGAATCATACAGGCCTGAATGTGAATCCTGACTCCACAATTTGCTGCCTGAACTATGTGAGCCAAGTCAATTCACCTCGCTGAGCCTCAATGTCAAAACCAGGCAGATGGAGATTAGTGTGTCTTCTTCATACGGTGGTTGTTAGGATCCCATAACGTATGTGGAGTTACTAGTACATCATCTTACGTGTAATTGGTGTTCAACGAATGGGAAGGTTTAGAGGCAGAAGGAATCGTATACAGTTAAGGAGGTGATCACGTGGTGCAGCTGGTCACGTGATTAGAAGACAGTTCACGGTACAGAAGCAGCGTAAAGAAGGGGTGTCTGTCTCCTTCCCTTGGATGACACCAGGCATCGATGGCAGCAGCAAGGGAGGGGCAGAGCGGCAGGACATGCGGGGTGGGCGGCGGTGGGGTCCGCCAGTGGATGCATCGTCACAGGGGGGCGCCTGGCTTGGAGGGGTGCAGGCAGCAGAGTCTGGAGGGAAGGCCTTTGACACAAATTGTCAAATTGTTTCTTCAAGATGCCTCTCTCCTACTAGACATGAGCAAAACTCAGACTCCTTGCCTTTGTGTTCCCTACAACCTCAGCAGATTGTGTTACCGAGCGCGCGCGCGCGCGTGTGTGTGTGTGTGTGTGTGTGTGTGCATCCCCATCAGGCTTCCCCCAACCGTTCCCTTCCTCACCAATTGCTCACACAAACATTCCTTTCCTGGAGGACAAGAGAACCGCGGTAGACAACCCACTTCCCTGCTTGAAACACACAAGAGAGAACTATTGGGCAAAATGAACAGTGTGGGCCCTGAGGCCAAACTGCCTGGGTCCATAATCCCAGCTCCACAGCTTAATAGCTGACCTTGGGTTAGTTACTTAAACTTTCTGAACGTTAGTTCCCTATCTGTAAATGTGAATGATAGTTAACATTAATATCTTTGGATGTTTTTTTAAGAATCGAATGAGATAGCACATTTAAACTTTTAGCCCTGTAGTCAATAATAACGACTGCCGTTTATTTACCACTTGCTTTGTGACAGGCCCTGTCTAAGTGCTTCACATGTATAACTTCTGACTCCTCACAGCAATTCAGTGATGCACTTACTGTTATTTACAGATGAGGAAACGGAGGCGCAAGCACGTTAAGTCATTTGTGGAATGTAACGTGGGTGGTACATGGTGGAATCAAGGATATGAACGCAGGCTGTTGGGTGAGGGCTCAGGAAATGCTGGCTGTTGTCGAGGAAGGAGGTTCTCTGTAAGGTGCAGGGACAGGCTCATTGGACTTTCTTAGTCTTTGTTGAGCTTTTGGTCTGTTGAGTGGGTGTATTCTTTATGCAAGTGGACAATGAACTATTAAATGGGGGAAGGGAGAGAAACTGTGGGTAACTCACAGCTGGGTTCATAAATTTGGGTATTAGAATTTGCCCCGCACCACCACACCCCCTCCCAGATGGATCTACTCCATGCCCTCAACTCTTCCCAGCCCTGCTGCCTGTCATTCAGCCGGTGAGCCTGGAGACATATATATTTCTCTCCATTTTAGTTTAGCGATCATAATAAAAGTGAAGTCTATTAGGATGAGTTTCTGCCCAGGCTCGGTAAATCTCTTCAAACACTGCTTGGCACCGGATCTGTTAGTCTTTGCCACTGGGGAGACTGTAGCACACACCGACTGTCAGCGCGGGTGCAGGGCTCAAAACACAGCCTCTGCTAAATGAAACGCAAATGGAGACTTTGGAATATAAATATTGAAATGACCTGGGTTGGATAAAGGGGAACCAGTTAGCTAAGCTCCTATCTTACATGCAGGAGATGCTAAATTATTAAAACTTTAATAAATGTAATAATAAATATTTGATGTTGAATTATAGAAAGCTTTGCAGATACAGTGAAACTGAGAAACGACTTGTTATATCTGCATTAGACGTTAAACACTTTTCAAATGGGACTTCTGATGTTGAGACAGGTCTTCAGATCTTTAGATTAAAAGAAAAGAGAGGAAGATATGATTTTTGGTAAGTGTGCTGGGCTCAGGGGATCAGGATACCTGCGTTTGAAACCTGACCCCACACTGAAGACATCAATAAGTAGCATTTTGGGCAGAGGCCTTGCACTCAGCTTCCTGTAAATGATCTTTCAGCCATCTTCTGATATTGAAGCTATTTTTATGTCCCATTTCACAGATGAGGAAGCGGACATTCTAAGGCCTTAGGTAGTGCAGAAAGTGAGGGGATGAATTGGAGTTTGAACACAGACGTCTGACCTCAGATTCCATCCATCCATCCATCCATCCATCCATCATGCTACCATGTCTCCCTCACTGGCTGCATGGAAGTCCTGTCTGTTCTGTGTGAATCAGGATGATTTTGCTTTCATAGGACAGAGACCCAATTCAGATTAGCTTAATGACAGCTCTGCTGGAAGGATGCCATGGGAAGGGCAAGAGATCAGCTCAGCCATGGGGATGAGTGAGGTTGAGGGAATTATATGATCTTAGGATTCTGTCTTTCTTCTCTACATCATTCTATGATGGCTTCGTACTTTCCTATTGCACCCCCATTCTCCACCCCATATGGTAGGGGTTGTGATAATCATGAGTCCCCAGGCTCTTTGTGCCTCTTACCACCCAAGATGAACACTTCTCTTCCTTGAGTTGCATTTTGAAAAGCCCTAGAGAAGCCTGGCATATGTTAGGAGCCCACCTTGGGCTTGGTCACCTATCATTAAGGGACAGGGTCACAGATTAAAGATACAGTCATGGAAGGAATTGGGGGGACCATGTCCTGAGTATCTACTCCCACCTATGTCTTCAAAATCCTCCCTGGGCTTGTCTATCCATCCAACAGGTTGGATTAAATCAGAGATGGAAGATATCAACCATCCCATGTCCCAGCTCAGATAAATGGGTAGGGGCTACCGAGGATTTTATGTTGGGAAGGTTTCTGAGACTACAAACAGACTCAGCTGGGAAAAGCGTCATGATCAACTCGTACGCCTGCCCTCAGTATTGGATGGGGAATTGTAGCAGAAGGGTCAGGTGTTTGTCGTCTCTGAACTTGGTGGTATTTAGAGGTCCTACCACTTTTCCATCTCATGACTGGATAATGTTCAAAATGAAGTAGAAATGTATAATGAAGATGTGTATAAAAGTATAATGAAAATGTGTATAAATGAAGAGATAGCTTTGGTTGCTGAGACATGAGAGAAAGGACGATCATGTGGATGGAGATGCTGAAGATGAATTGGAATTGGAACTGCCTTTTCCACAAGTTTTCATCCATCTGTGTTATCTCAGGGGGTATACTGGATAATCACATCTTGGTGCCAGTACGTTTCCTGAAATATATTTCTGGCTTGTAGCAGAGTTGAGGCCTCCCTGTAGGTGCTTCCTAGATACTGTCTGGCTCTATCATTGTCACTTATATTTAAAATGGAGCACTCTAATTTAAGCTGTAAACAAACTACCCACATCACAGGGGCCTTGAGTTGTATCCTATAGTTCCAAAGGCATGTTTAAACAATTATAAACTCACAGACTGGAAGGGACCTTCTGAGTCGTTTTTTCTACCTTCTTTCCATTGTATGGACAATCCTGAGTGATCAAACCCACCTTCTACCTACAGTTATCTCATAGCCCCCTGCTGTGTTGCCTGCCATGGTCTCACAATGTTTCCTAGAAAGCCTCACTCTGTCTCACGTGAACAGACGATACTTTTGAGTTTGCAAACAGCAGCTCAGGGACAGAGATCATCAACATAAGCCAAGGTGAGCAATCATTTTGCCTTCTAAGACCTGCTCATTGCAGCTGGGTAGGACCACACATTTCCCTTAGTGTATCTTACTCCGCCAATAGGTACCAATACCCCTGCACCCAACACGCACACACATACACATGCACACACGTGAACACACACACACACACACACACACCAGTGCAGTCAGGTCAAAAAGATGGAAATATTTCAGTGAGTAAGATCTGTATGTTAGGCTTAACTCCTTATCTTCTCACTAACCAAGGAAACTAACATCACAGAGGATCCCAGGAGGAAACAGGTGGCATGCTCAAGCTTGGAGAGATTTAAAAGGGAGCTGTTCACAAAATGTGGGGAAAGTTCTATAAAAACAGCAAGAGAATACTGTTTTTATAGAACTTTACCCTGTGGCTAGGGTCATTGGATCAAGGTGAGGCTAAAGTTACCAGAACAGGGAGAGAGAATTCCATGGAGCCGTGGCCTATAGTCAAGGGGCACAGACAGCTCATGGTGACTCTGCAGGAAAGGAGTCCGGGGAAGAAAAGTGCCAACTTCACCCAACCACCTCCTACTAGACCTTCTGCTGGTGCTTACGTTGGCTGAACCCAGGGAGGGGCCTGGCAAGAGAGCCCACTGGGCCGCCCATCACAGCCTCCTGAGGCACAAGGAGGAGCATGAGCTGAGCATGCGTCTGAAGGAGCAAATGGAAGAGACCCAGCACAAACCCTAAGTCCTTCCACCCGACCTTCAGAATACCCTCGAAATGTTCATGCCTCTCCATCTTCACTGACACTCTCGGGCTCAGACCCTCCTAAATGGTTTATTGCTTTCTGTCCTCACCGCACTCCATACCCATGCCTAATCCTAGACACCGCTACACAACTTGGGCCATGCCGACCCCCTGCTTACAACTCCTTAGCGCCCTCACCCAACTGCCTCAGAATAAAAAGCCAAATGGTTGCAGCTGGCACACCTTAGCACTTCACAGTGTGGCCACCATCCCCTCTGTGATCTCATCTCCCACCGTGTCCCCATTCGCGGTTTCCCCAAAATGCCATACACTTTCCTGTCTCCTTGCCCTGGCCAGCACCGTCCCTCTGCCTGAAATGGCCTACCATGCACACGGTCCCCTGCAGACCTGGCACACTGCTCCCCACCCACTGCAGCCTTGCAGAAGCAGCACTTCCTCTGAGCATCCTTTTGTGAATGTGCCTTCCTTCCATCTTCCAGTATCATAGCCACCCCATTGCTTTGTTCGTGCTGCTGGAACAGTTTTTCCAGAAGTCTGGGCCAGGGCATTGCATTGCAGTTAATTTTAGATGAATATCCCCACTCCACCCTTACCTGGTAATCTATGTGTTTCTAGAGATCATGGATTGACTCTTAACCATCTTTGCATTCCCAGTTCTAAGCTCAACAAATGGCTCAGAGAGAGGACATAGAACATTTTGATGACATCAGTTCGATGTGGTATGTTAATATGGTCATGAAGATATTTTTATATTACTAATAAATTGCTCAGCAAATACCTTTACACCATCTCCAAGTATCCCCCAACTTCCTTCCATATAAATAACCCTACCATCAAAACAGCCCTATCAAAAGTTCTTGCCTCACAGCATCTATTGTACTGTATTATAACAATCCACGTTACTTCCAAGTGGTTGCATGTAACACCAATACTTGGGAGTTAGTAAACGGAACAAAATTTAAAAAAGGAGGGTTCCCTAATTTAAAAGGTTTGAGAAATCCTAAATGAAGTTGCTACATTGATTTCCTTGCTGGCAGTTTTCGCAGGGGATGTTAATATGTTAATGAACATCATGAATCTTTAGGAAGTGAAGTCTACACTCTAGAGTCTCTCCAATACTATTCGACTGGGAGCGGGTTCAGGACCGGCATTCCTGATACACGCTTCAGAGGCTACACACACTAAACCAAACATCAGAGGAGGGATTTGCTTCCCAGGGGGCCTCTTTCAAAGCACACACACATTTTTGGGGAGTGGGATTGGGGAGCTGGCCTCTCTCCTGTTGGCTTATTCATCAGGCCAGCCAGCCGCTGAGCTCCAGGTTGTACCTTCTTGACTGCAGAAGGCACAAGGCCCTCATGGGGGATGCAGGATATGGGTAGAATGGCCATGCTGAGATGTTGCAGAGGGGAAGCAGATCCTGGGTGAGTAGAACTACAAAATCACCTAGAATTGCTGGAGGAGGAAAAGGAAGGAAGAGAAAAAGTAGTGAAGGAGAAGGAAAACTTCATAGCAACCCAGCCTATTGAAACTCTTTAGCCCGACATAGCCCAGGCGGCAGTGCAGGCGCGGGGTGCTGTGACTCACATCCCAGCTCTGCCGCCCGCTCCCTGGGTAAACAGTGGACACATTACTGTACCTCCCTCTGCCTCTTTTTCCACATTTGCAAGACAGAAATAACTGTAATTACCTTGGACAATTGCTGTTGAGTATCCAGGGAGTTGATGCCTTATGTGTTTGGCATGAATATATTGGCCGTTATTGCTATCATCATGTTACAGTTATTTAGCCCGGACTTTGATCCAGTGTGGGAGTCCCTCATTAGATTCTTTTTAAACTCTTACTTTTTGAGAAGGGATTGTGACTCATGCTTTTTGTATACTCTACCCTCCCTCCCTAAAGCTTTGTATTCAGTAAGTGTTCATTAAGTACATGATGATTGAATCATTACTGTGTCACTCAAAGATGCTTCAAAAAAAGAATATAAGATTCACAGCACTGTTATTCACCATAGCTAACCACGGAAGCAACTCAAGTGCCCATCAGCAGATGAACGGATAAGCAATTATGATATAAGCATGTAGAGGAATATTATTCAGCCTTAAAAAGAAAGGACATTCTGACATATGGATGAAACTTGAGGACATTATGCTAAGTGAAATAAGCCAGTCATAAAAGGACACTGTACAATTCCACTTATCTGCGGTACTTAGAGCAGTCAAAATCATAGAAACAGAAAGTAGAATGGTGGTTTTCAAGAGCTAGGGGTAGGGGAAATGGAGAGTGGTTGTTGAATCGGTATAGAGTTTCATTCTGCAAGATGAAAAGAGTTCTGGAGATGGTTGTTGTTGATGGTTTCACAACAATATGAATGTGCTCAATATCACTGAATTGTACCTTTAAAAATGATTAAGGCCGGGTGTGGTGGCTCACACCTATAATCCTAGCACTCTGGGAGGCCAAGGCGGGTGGATTGCTTGAGCTCAGGAGTTCAAGATCAGCCTGAGCAATAGAGAGACCCCCATCTCTACTAAAAACAGAAAAATTAGCAGGATGTAGTTGCTCACGCCTACAGTCCCAGCTACTTGGGAGGCTGAGGCAGGAGGATCACTTGAGCCCAGGAGTTTGAGGTTGCAGTGAGCTATGATGATGCCACTGCATTCTACCTGGGTCAACAGAGCGATACTCTGTCTCAAAATATAAAATAAATAAATACACAAAAATGAAAACGATTACAATAGTAAATTTTAAATTGTATTTTTCCATAGTAAAAATAGAATAAACGGAAAAAGAGAAAAGGAAAGAGAATGGCTGTGCGGGAAGTGCGCGTGGCCATCCCCCTGACAAACCATATTCCACGCCTCAAAGGTGTCCTAGGTCCAGGGTTCCTGGAGCAGAGTGTGGCTCCACAGCACACCTCTCCCCACCTCCTCCCCTTCAGGCACCTTTGAGCCCTGCCACCCTACGATCCTCCTAGGTGCAGCCAGACTGAGCTACTTCTATTGGAATGGAGCAGCCTGAGAAGACACGTGACATGGATCTGGATCACATACCGGCCTCCACAGGTGGTGCGGGATGAGTCGGCTGTGAGGGTGACCAGTCCAGCAGGGTGAACACCGCATCTGGAAGGCATGACGGCAAATAGCCAGGGATGTCCACGGTTCCACATACCACAGAAAGGTTGGGTCTTGGGGATGGGGGTGGGGAATTTCGGTTGCCCATAAAAGCAGAGAATACTGTAGGTCAAAAGGAAAAGCCTCGGCCGGATGCAGTGGCTCACACCTGAAATCCCAGCACTTTTGGGAGGCTGAGCCAGGAGGATTGCTTGAGGCCAGGAGTTCAAGACCGGCCCGGGCAACAGTGAGACACTGTCTCTATGAAAATTAAAAGAATAAAAAATAAAAATAGCTGGGCATGGTCGTGCATGCCTATAGCACCAGCTACTCAGATGGCTGAAGCAGGAAGATCATTTGAGCCCAGGAGTTTGAGGTTGCAGTGAGCTGTGAACACACCACTTCACTATAGCCTAGACAACACAGCGAGACCCTGTCTCAAAATGAGAGAAAAAAAAAAAAAGTTTCACTTCCTTCATCTGTAAACTGGATTTTAAGGGGGGCAGTTCTGTCCAGGGGACACTTGGCAATGTCTGGAAACATTTTTTGCTGTCACAACTGGGAGGGTACTATTGGCTTCTACCCAGTAGGTAGAAGTCAGGAATATTGCTAAACATCCTACAATGCACAGGACAGCCCCTCCCACCTCTGAAAAATATAAAGTATCCAACCCCCAAATGGCCATGTGTCAAAGTTGAGAATCCTGCCTTAGAAGAAGGTATATTAGCCCCATTGGACAGATGGGAAAATTGAGGCTTACAACGTATGATTTCAAACCCACGTCCTTCGTGTTGCACCCTTCTAGAGATCCAGTTGTAACAGGGATGGGATTTAGTGCAGATTGTTAAGCCAGAGATTAAAGCATGAAAAACCCGCATGCATAGACTAAGCCTGGGGAGATGGGACAAAGAACTGGTCTCGGGAATAAGGCAGTAGCCTGGCGTTAGGAATGAGCATCAACCTCAGGTGTTTGAAGCCATTCTGGCTGGGGTCGGAAGGGAACTCTGCAGAGCCTGGCTTCGCTGGTCCAGTGGCCCCAGCTGTGGGGTGCGGAGGAACATCACGGGCAGGGAGTCGGGCAAGGTCTGACGACACCTCCTCTCCTCCAAAGTGAGCCAGAGACACCCTGCCCTCCCTTGCTGTGACAGATTTTGAACATTAAAAAAAAGTTTGCAGTCCCAGCCAGGCAGGCATAAATCACAGCGCCTCCGTGCAGCAGCAGCAGACATGACTTATGGCCCCGTCGCCACGGCAACGGGAGCGCAGCCGGTGCACACACAAAAGCGCTGCTCCCGCCTGACAGGCCTCGGCGGGGCCCTGACGGAGAGGCAAGTGTTCCTGAGAAAGGATGTATTCTCCCCGACCCGCTGCTCGTTTGTCTTTATTCTGCACCAGAGCGGGCCTCTTGCTCTTGCTCTCCTCTGCCCGTCCCGAGCCAACAGATGGCTGTCCTCACTCTCTTCTGCACAGGAAGGTGTTTTCTTCATCTTTTAACCTGTCCTCCCAAAGGTTTACAGAAAAGGCCCCAGTTAGAGCTCGCCAAGACTCCGATGAGTCTGCCTGGCCGTCCTTTCTGAGCTGTGAGTTATGGTGACTGTGTCCGCGTGGGGAGCATCGGTACCCGCACACCCTCTCTGGACATTTCCTCCATAATGTTGACAAATCGGCCTCTTACAAGTTCTTCTCACCTCCCTAAACCTTTGCCCTCCACGTCGGCCTCCACATGCAGCTCGTGTGGAACCTGCTTTAGGCCCTTCCGTCACCCCCCTTGCCTCTTGCTGTGAAGATAAAACCCACACTTCTTAGCGTGACGCTCACAGCCCTTGGGGACCTCGCCCTGCTTCTCCCTCCAGTCACATCTCCACGCTCCCTCCTGGAGGTTCCAGCCTTCTTGAGTGTTCTGAGTTCCTCGTGCTTCTTGTTCCCTCTGTCTACCACACAGGCATCACCTGCCTCTTCATCCGGCTGCCTTCTACTCATCCATCAGGGCTTAGCATACACCGCCTCCCCCAGGAAGCCCCGTCTGATCGCAGGAGCCCAGGGTAGAAGCCCTTTCTGCCACTGTCCACAGCTCTGACATGGCTCCCGTGGTTGCCCACACCCTCTCTACCTAGTGCTGCCGCTGCATTCGCCGATCCCATCTTCTCTGCCTGGGGATCATTATTGTCACCATTTCCTCTCTCTCCGCTACGCCTCATTCCTGCCACCCTCAAATTGCGGCTCTACGTGGTAATCATGGGATATATTTTTTCCAGCACAAAAACCCAATTATGTCATTTTCCTGATTGAACCCATTTCATTCTCTCCTTGTTTTTGTAGTAAGTACACACTCTGCATGCCCCTGCCTACATTCTGCATTGTCCTCTGTGCCAGCCACCTGGCCTGGGTTTATTTCTAGGTATTTTGCATGTTTGTTTGTCTCTAGGCCTATTGTGATCCCAGAACATTTGTTCCCCTCATCACCAATTTCCAGTCAATAAGGCTAATCTTACTCATCTTTTAGTCCTTCAGTTTTAATTTCCTTTCTTCCTGGAGGCTAGGTCTTACCTCTTATTTATTTATTTATTGTTTGTTTATTTGTTTTTAGTGGGATAAAGATAGGTCTTCCCTCTTTGGAGTGGCTCTGAATCCTGGCTACATTTGTATAACCTGATAAGCTTTAAAAATCACAGATACTTGCTAGAACTAGTGGAAATTTTGAAGAATAGCAGAATATTGACATAGCTTCAAAGTATCTCCCGACAAGTAACCTATTAATTACAAAGGGAGAACTAATAACCTTGCAGTGCAGAAATCTGGCTGATGCCACCTTAACCAAGTGACCAAAGTTAACGTAAATCGACATCACGTGCCTCCTGATATGACTCACCGAGAAGGACACAGCATCATGTCCGGGGTGTTCCTGCAAAAACACATAACCTGCATCTGAACATGAGGACACATGACAGACCCAGATTGAGAGGCATCCTGCAAAATAACTGACCTCTGTCTTTAAGAACATCGAGGTCACAAAAGCAAAGCAGACTGAGGAGTTGCCCAAATTAAAGGATCCGGAGAAACCATAACGACTGAGTGCAACTTGTGGGCTGGAACTTTCTTTTGCTGTAAAGAACAGTAGCAGAACATTTGAAGACATTTGCAGGTAATGATACTGTATCAATGATACTCTCCTGATGCCAAAAATTACATTGTAGTTATAAAATAAAATATCCTAGTTTTTATTTTTTTTATTTCAGCATATTACAGGGGTACAAATGTTTAGGTTACATATATTGCCTTTCCCCCACCCGAGTCAGAGCTTCAAGCGTGTCCATCCCCCAGACAGTGCGTACTTCACCCATTAGGTGTGAATATACCCATCCTCTTCTTCCCTCTCCCACCTGCCTGACAACCTATGAATATTACTACTATATGTGCACATAAGCGTTGATCAGTTAATGCCGAGGGTGAGTAGATTTGTTGCTTGTTCTTCCATTCTTGTGATACTTCACTTAGTAGAATGGGCTACAGCTCTATCCAGTATAATACAAAAGGTGCTAGATCACCACTGTTTTTTGTGACTGAATAGAACTCCATGGTATGTGTGTGTGTGTGTGTGTGTGTGTGTGTGTCACATTTTATTAATCCACTCGTGTATTGATTGGCACTTGGGTTGTTTCCACATCTTTGCAATCGTGAATTGTGCTGCTATAAACATTCTAGTGCAGATGTCTTTTTTATAGAATGTCTTTTTTTTCCTTTGGGTAGATGCCCAGTAATGTGATTGCTGGATCAAATGTAGTTCTACTTTTAGCTCTTTGAGGTATCTCCAGAGGTTGCACTAGTTTGTAGTCCCACCGGCAGTGTATGAGTATTCCTGTCTCTCCACATCCATGCCAGCATTTATTGTTTTGGGACTTTTTGATAAAAGCCATTTTCACTGGAGTTAAATAATGCAGACTTAGGAGTAAAGAAGCATCGTATCTTTAACTTACTACTGAACAGTTTAGAAAAAAAGGTCTGTGTATATGCCATGTAAACACACATTCGCATGCAAACACACATATATACATGCACACAGAGAAAGAATGAGAGAAAGTAGGAGGTAGAAAATAGAAGAAAAATTGTGATGTGCGAGTCCTCCAATTTTGTTCTTTTGCAAGATTGCTTTGACTATTCTGGGTTCCTTGTACTGCCATATGAATTTTAGGATGGGCTTGTCAGTTTCTACAAAAAACTCAGGATTCTGATAAGGACTACATTGAATCTATAGATCAGTTTGGGGATTATTGCCATCTTAACAATATTAAATATTTTAACTCATGAACATAGGATGTCTTTCTGTCTATTAAGCTCTTCGTTGATTTCTTTGAGCATTGCTTTATTATTTTTGGCGTACAAGTCTTGCACTTATTTTGCTAAATTTATTTCTAAGTATTTTATTCTTTTTGATACTATTGTAAATGAAATTGTTTTCCTAATTTTGTTTACTCATTGGTCATTGCTAGGGTATAGAAATACAACTGATTTTCGTACACTGACCTCATATCCTGCAAGCTTGCTGAAGTCATTTATTAATACTAATTGCCTGTCTGTGTGTTCGTGTGTGTATATGCCTTCGGATTTTCTATATGCAGAATTATGCTATCTGAACTGAGATGCTTTTATTTCTTTTCCAATATGGATTTCATTTATTTCTTTTTCTTGCCTAATTTCCCTAACTAAAATCTCTAGTACAATGCTGAACAGAAATGGCAGAAGTTTATATTTAATCTTACAACTGTACTATAAGTGTAATGTGTTAAAATAAAAAGCTAAAAATATATATATATGCTGAAGGGCCTGCCTCAAGAATTCTGATTTTCAGTTGGTCTGGTTTGGTACTAAATGCAGTGGCATTTTTTTAAAAGCTCTCAGGCAGTTCTAATGCACTTCCAATGTTGAGAAATTCTAGACCAACATCCCTGGACAGAGGCTTTTGTCCTCCCCCATCATAGCATGTGGCACAGTTGACTGTAATTTCTTGTTTGATTTTCCAGTTAAACTGAAAATCCTGCATGAGCAGGAATGGTTTCTTTCTCTTGCTGATCATTATACCCACAGAAATAGTGCCTGGTTCAGAGTAGATTGAAAAAAATAAATGGCATGAGGTATGTAACACTGGCCCCATTTTATAGAAGAAAAAACGAGGCACAGAAAGGTGAAGCAACTTGCTGAGACCACACAGATGATAGAGTAGGAAGAGGTTCAAGTCCTTGCTTATGTGGATTCGAAGCTGGTGCTTTTCCCACCTCTAGCAGTGCATTGGCCACAAAGAACATCTCCTAGGCCAGCACCCTGCTCTGAAAATCTAAATCAGGGTTTATTACAATACCTGACAAGCGTTCGCTAGTTACAGTGCCAAAAAGGGCAAGATGGGATCTACTAACTCCTGACTGGGTCCTTTGAAACAGATGTGCTGATAGCTGTGCAGTATTTTTAATCACAGCATATTTAAGCTCCTCCACCACTTCTGTCCTCAAACTCATAAGCCTCCAGTTGTTTCCAAGTGACAGTTCATACCAGGCCATCTGAGAGTATTTAGAGACCTTGTTCTTGTCATACTGAGGACAGTGGCTACCATTTCATGAGTACTTGCTATGAATCAAGGGCTAGACCAAATGCTTTGTGGCATCAACTTATTTCATTGACTCCTCTGCCTTCATTGACACTTTTATACTCTTACATTGTTGCTGCTACTGTTGAAAAGGAAGAAACTGTGGTTCTTTCATGGATGCTAAGCTATTTACCCAAGGCCACAAAGCTAATCAGAGAAAGAGCCAGTATTTCAACACAGCTCTGCCTGACACCAGGCCTCAAGTTCTTAACCCTGCCGTCTGTTGCCTTTTCATTCTGCTGAAAGTGGGAAGCACCAGGTCTTGCCTACACTTCAGCACACACAACAGTCACCTGGAGGGTTTGATAAACCACATGTTGCTGAGTTCACCCCCTGGATTTTCTGATTTAGTAGGTCTGGGGTGGGGCCTCCAAATTCGCATGTCTAAGTTCTTAAGTGAAGCTCATGCTGCTGTACCGTGGACCACAGTTTGAGAACCACTGCCTTAGACTATTCAGGGTGGTAGGCATGAAAAGACAGTGAATAGGGCTTGTGGAAGATAATTGATTTGGAAGCTCTATCTCAGATATTGGCAAACTATAGCCCATGAGTCAATTTGGCCCATCATCTGATTTTTATAAATAAAGTTTTATTGGAACATAATCACATCTGTTTGTTTAGATATTATCAATGGTTGATTTCTTGCTATAAAGGCAAAGTTGAGTAGTTGCAACAGAGATGACATGGCCCAGTAAGCCTAAAATATTTATCATCTGGCGCTTTGCTGAAAAAGTTTGCCAATCCCTGATCTTAGATTCTAGAACATTGTTACTCAAGGGGTGGTCCTTGAACCAACAGCATTGGCATCTCTGCTTATTTGAAATGTGGAATCTCAGGCCCCAGTCTAGACAAACTAAATTCGAATCTGCATTTTAACAAGAAAACCAGGTGATTCATCTGCACCTTAAATATTACGAAGCAGTGCATCTGAATGACTTAAGTAGCTGAGATCTTGGATTTTGAAGTCAAAGACCCTCCTCCTGCTCTGCCATTCACTAACATTGTGGCCTGGGCTTAGTTATTTTCCTGTTCTAGTCTCAGTTATTGGACATATATGATGGGGAATAATGATGCTTATATCATCAGATTGTCTTAAGGATTGGAATAAAATGAAACATGCAAATGCTGGCTCATAATAAGAGTTGAAAAAAAGGTAGCTGCTGTTATTGGAATACTTGTCATTTTAAAAATATGAAAATCATGCCCTGAGAAGAAATGTGGCACATCCAAGCTCACACCGTAGGCAAGTCAAGGGTGTAAGTTTGTGCAAGGTTCTCTGGCTCTGAGCTCATTTCATGACCCATTCTACTGCACTAGGATTGATGGACAGATGAATGACGGATCCGGTTTGAGCTGCAGCTCAGTCTGCCTTTAATGAGCTACATGATTTTGGACGAGCATCTTATCTCCTCTGAGTTTCAGTTTCCCTATCCAAGAATGTGAACAACTAACCTCATCAGGTTGTTATGAGGCCAAAATGACCAAGGAAAAGTTACACGGTGCTATATATATAGTGCAGGGCATGGCTCTGAAGAGATGTTCAATACAGGGCTCCAATATTTTTTATTAAAAAGAAGAAAGAAATAAAGAAATATTCTTTAGGCAGCCAGCTACCCGAGAAGACACTAAAAGCCTGTCAACATTCTTGTTGGACAGCTGCCTGGTCTCTATGACTCGTGTTCTAACCAGAGGCTTAAAAATTAACCTGGAAACTGAGAATGCAGAAATGAGCGTCTCATCCTGGGCTCCTCTGTGTCTCTCTGCCTTCCTCCGAGCAGACATTTGGGCCCTGACAACACCTGGTACCTGCAGAACTGTCAGGAAATTGGCTGTGTTCGAGTGTTTTAATGCCTGCTCTCTAGCCAAAACAATTTGCAGTAGAAAGGGCAAGGGTTTAGGAGTCAAGCAGATGCGGGTTCAATTCTGACTCTTAACACAACCTCTCTGTGTGGCTCTGGGCTCCCCACTTAACCTTGGTCGGCCTCAGTTTCCTCCTCAGTAAACTGTGATGATTATACCTTCTTTTCAGTTGTGAAAAGCCAATGAACCAATTCACTGCTGCCAAACAATCACAGCTAATCAGGGCTGCTGTTTGCCTTCGTGGATGGGGGAGTTAAAATCCCAATCTGCCCTTCCTGTAGGAGACATTTGCAGAAGATCTGCTGGGCCTGAAATGGAGATCTGAGAGACAACCTCCTCCATCCCTTCGTTTTAGAATAGAGAAGCTGAGGCACAGAGATGACATGGGCCTGGCCCAAGGTCACACTGTGGGACAGTGAAACAGGCCACCCGGATGCCCGTCAAGGGGGTTTTCACATGTTAACAGGCTGCATCTCGAAGGCCCAGGTCAGCGCAAATGCCCCTTGTTTTCAGAGTCACCGGTGGCTGAGCAGTAATCAGGCCCCTCATCAGAGGCTGTAATCAAAGGCAGCCTTGAGCCTCGGGAGGCGGCTCCAAAGGCGGTTGCTCAGCCGGCTGAGGCAGAGGCTTGAGGCCAATATCAGTGGCCCTGGGCTCCTGACAGCAGGTGTGGATGATGAATGGGCAGCTTAACTTGACGGAGCAAATTGATCATTGCATCACCGACCACAACTTAATAATGGGAGAGAAAGAGTGCTGAAATAGAGTGCCAGGTGCTCGAGGCTGCTCCAGGGTCCTTCCACTTGCCAGATCCTGGAGGCTGTTTCTTCTTCATTAGGAAATGAACAGGAACAAACTCCAAGGGCTTGTAAGCCGATCGGCAACAGCAGATGAGAAGCATCTTTGAGGCCGGTCTTCTATGCTCTGGAGCATGATGTTGAGAAGGATTCTGAGGCTGCATGTAAGCTCAATTAGAACGAAAGCCAGAATTGATTAGTGATGTCTACAGTGGGTCCAGAA